>PVKH010005637.1:0-21873 GCA_004027955.1 Chaetophractus vellerosus | reverse complement strand
AGACATCCCCTGGAAAAGTTTTGCCTCGGAAAGGACAACTCCAACTTTCTTGGATCTTTGGAGAATGACAGAGACTGGAGAAGAACTCCAGAAATGCTGAATCGAAGAAAAAGAAAAATAATCTCCAAGACTAGGTAGGAAATTTCCATCCTAGTCAGAAAGCCTGGACTCCTCCCCCTCACTCAGTCCCACCCATCTTTGGAGTCATGCAGAGGCAGGAAGTCTCGCGTAGCGCCTGCCATGGATGTAGATATAGAAGCACTTACAGCAGCAAATTAGAACCCTATGCATATTCAGGCCCAGTGACCCAAGTCTGCAGAGAGCCAGGGCCGAACACAAGCCGCTGAGTAGTGTGGTGTGCTGCTTCCCCAGGGAGCGGGGAAGAGAGAAAGACCAAGGCAGAACTTTTGGCAAGAGGTATGCACACGCAATCCATTTTCTGTTGGCTAGACCACCTAAATGCAATATGGACTTTTCTGGGTTGACCCTCTTTTCTGGATTAGCCCCATCTGGCTCCCCAGTGTGGAAAGCCCTAACAGTGAAGAAGCCAGAGATAGAAAAGCCTCACAGAAAAAAAAAATGGGTGGTGGTGGATTGAACTGTTGTAAGACACGGTGGATCCTAGAACTGAAAAGTGTAAGGAAAACAGGGCACTGAATGAGGAAGATAATTTAAACAACTCATAGGAGCTGGGGAGAAAATTCTGCACAAAAACAAACAGAACAGATAAAGATTCCTGGAAAAGGAACAGAGGAAAGGACACTTGCTCCTGGAGGTAAAACAATTGTATAAAAAAATGCAATCTTAAAAATTGTACTGCATATCCAAGGCAAGAATCAGATGAAGAAGAGCTGAGAAGAGATGAGAAAATCTGAACAGTTAAATGCAGGCTCCTCTAAAGGTCTAGAATAAGTTAGACTAAGTGTCAACGAAGAGCCTTTACACCAAAGACAATCAACAACCAAACCCTAGACAAGAGGAAGAAACTGACTTTCAGAATTAACTCAGATAATCAGATGCCTAGACATCAGCAAAAAATTACAAGCCATACTAAGAAACAGGAAGATATGGCTCAGTCAAGGGAACAAATTAAAACTTCAGAAGAGCCACAGAATTTGGAACAACTAATCAAAGAAGTTTAAACAAATCTCCTAATTCAATTAAAGGAGATGAAGGAAAATATGGATATAGAGCTAAGGATATTAAGAAAGCAATGTGTGAGCATAAAGAAGAATTTAAAAGTATATAAAAAAACATAACAGAAATTATAGGGATGAAAGTCACGATAATAGATATTAAAATACACACAAAACTCATTATATGAATGAATGATTTCATTCATATAAAATTCAAAACCAGGCAAATCTAATATTGGAAGTTGGGATAGTAGTTCCTGAGTGGTAGGGTTTGCAGGGATTCACTTCAGAGGGCTCCTCTGGTGCTAATAGTGTTCTGGTTCTTGATCTGGATTAGCTGTGGGTGTTTTCACTTTGTAAAGTTTATTTCTTGTGAATTTTTCTTTGTATCTATTTATATTTAAGTGAAAATGTTCCTTAATAAAAAGTGAAAAGTCTGAATGTGTTGGCTTTCTCTTTAGAGCCTCCAGTAGCTTCTGGTCTCACTTAAAACACACAATGTAAAACAAATATGTTGAATAATTAGGCCAACATCATTAAACAGGTGAAGAATACCAGTCAGTCCAAGAAGAATTAATATCAATACTGCTCAAACTTTTCCAAAAAATTGAAGACGAGGAAACACTACCTAACTCATTCTATTAGGCCACCACCACTCTAATACCAAAGCCAGATAAAGATACTACAGGAAAATTACAGGCCAGTTTCTCTTATGAATATTTATTTTAAAAATCCTCAACAAAAACCTTGCAAATCTTGAACACATTCGTATGTCTTATAGATATGCTCCAGGTGAACCTTCTCCCATGCATCCCCCATCATTGATAGCCCACACCAATGATTCTCCTCTGCCACAGTTGTAACCCTTCTGTGATCCAAAACTTCTTCAAAAATGTGTTCATCATTTGTAACAAATGTACCACACTAATGAAGGATGTTGTTGATGTGGGAAAGTGTGGGAGGGGTAGGGAGTGGGGCATATGGGAATCCCCTATATATTTTATGTAACATTTATGTAATCTAAGCATCTTTAAAAAATTTTTAGAAAGTATATTAAAAAATACTTGCAAATAGAATCTAACAACACATTAAAAGAATTATAGAACATGATCAGGTGGGTTTTATCCCAGGTATGCAAGGGTGGTTCAACGTAAGAAAATCAATTTATGTAATATACAACATTATCAAAACCTAGGGAATAAACCACATGAGCATCTCAATTAACACAGAAAAGGCATCTGACCAAATCCAGCATCCTTTCTTGATGAAAACACTTTGAAAAATAGGAATAGAAGGAAGCTTCCTCAACATGATAAAGGACATATATGAAAAACCCACAGCAAACATCACACTCAATGGTGAAAGACTGAAATCTTTCCCCTCTAAGATCCGGAACAAGACAAGGCTGCCCAGTGTCACCACTGTTATTCAACACTATGATGGAAGTTCTAGCTGGAGTAGTTAGGCAAGAAAAAGAAATAAAATACATCCAAATTGGAAAGGAAGAAGTAATACTTTCACTATTTGCAGATGATATGATCCTATATATAGAAAGTCCCGAAAAATCTACAACAGAGCTACTAGAGCTAACATACAAATTCAGCAAAGTGGTGGGGTACAAGATCAACATATAAAAATCAGTTGTGTTTCTATACACTACTAATGAGTAACCTGAGGAGGAAATCAAGAAAAATTCCATTTACAATAGCAACTAAAAGAAGCAAATATCTAGGAATAAAAGGATGTAAAGGACTTATGCAAAACTTTGCTACAAGAAATCAAGGAAGACCTAAATAAATGAATGGACATTCTATGGTCATGGTTCTGTCAATTCTACCCAAAATGATTTACAAATTCAACACAATCCCAATAAAATTTCCAACAGCCTACCTTGCAGAAATGGAAAAGCCAATTATCGAATTTATTTGGAAAGGTAAGCATTTCAAATAGCCAAAAACAATCTTGAAAAAGAAGAATGAAGTTGGAGAACTCATACTTCCTGACTTTAACGCTTATTACAAAGCTACAGTCATCACAGGAGCATGGTGCTGGCACAAAGATGGATACATGGACCAAGGGAAAGAATAGTCTCTTCAACAATTAGTGCTTGAGGAACTGGTCATCCATATTCAAAAGATTGAAGGAAGACCTGTATCTTACACCATATATAAAAATTAACTCAAAATGGATCAAAGACCTAAATATAAGAACCAGGACTATAAAACTCCTAGAAGAAAATGTGGGGAAGCATCTTGAGGACCTTGTGTGAGGTAAGGTTTCTTAAACTTTTCAGTCTAGGCATAAGCACAAGAAACAAAAGAAAAAAAATAGATAAATGGAACCTCATTAAAATTAAAATTTTAGGGGCTGTCTGTAGCCCAATTGGTAGGGCGCTGGTTTACCACGAGCGGGCAGACTGCATTCAGAAGGCAAGCTGCCATGGGCAGGGCAAGCCACTGCGAGCAGGCAGGCCGTCGCGTGGTGAGCTGACTCGGCGGGTCGCCGCAGCGGGGGGAGACAAGGAGACAGAGAAGAACGCAAAAATGAACACAGCAAGAACAAGCAGAAAGGGGGAGATATGTAGAATAAAAAAAAAACAAAAAAATAAAAATTTTGGGGGGCATCAATGGACTTTATCATTAAAATGAAAAGATAACTTACTCAATGGTAGAAAATATTTGGAAACCACATATCCAATAAGGGCTTAATATCCAGAATATATAAAGAAATCCTACAACTGAACAATCAAATGACAAACAACTCAATTTAAAAATGGGCAAATAGACATTTCTTTCTCCAAAGAGGATATTCAAATTGCTAAAAAGCACATGAAAAGATCCTCAATATTACTAGCTATTAGGGAAGTGCAAATCAAATTCACAATGAGTTACCATTTCACACCCACTAGAATGGCTACTATTGAAAAAAAAAACAGAAAAATTTCAAGTGTTGGAGAGGTTGTGGAGAAATAGGAACTCTCATTCATGCTGGTGGGAATGTAAAATGGTGCAGCCACTGTGGAAGACAGTTTGGCAGTTCCTCAGAAAGCTAAGTATAGATTTACTGTAAGACCTGGCGATCCCTCCACTAGGAATATGCCCAAAAGAATTGAATGCAGGGACTCGAACAGATATTTGCACACTGATGTTCATAGCAGCATTATCCACATTTGCCAAAAAATAGAAGCAACCCATCTGTCCAACAATCAATGACTAGATAAACAAAATGTGATATATACATACAATGGAATATTATTCAGCCATAAAAATGAATGAAATCTTTGTATCTGTGACAACGTATATGAACTTTGAAGACATTATACTGAGTGAAATAAGCCAGATACAAAAGGACTAATATTGTGTGATCTCTCTGATATGAGATAATTAGAATAAGCAAACTCATAGAGTTAAAATCTAGAATATAGATTACCAGGGGCTGGATCAGGGGTAGAGAATGGAGAATTAATGCTTAATTTGTACAGAATTTCTATTTAGGTTGATAATAATGGTTTGGAAATGAATGGTGGTGATGGTAGCACAATATTGTCAGTGTAATTAACAGCGCTAAATTATATATAGGTGAATGTGGTTAAAGGGGGATATTTTAGGGCATATATACATTACTAGAATAAATATTAAAAGATAAAACAGGGGCTGGCTAGATAGCTCAGTGGATAAGAGCGCCGGTATACCACATGGGAGGTCCTGGGTTCGGTTCCCGGGGACCTCTCGGAGCGGGCAGACGGCCTTGAGAAGGCAAGCCGGGGCAAAGCCGCTGTGGGCAAGGCAAAAAAGCCCCCACGGGCAGGGCGGAGCCCCCACCGGCATGGCAAAGTCACCCGTGAAACAAGCCGGGCAGCCTGCAAAACACTGAGCACTGCTGCCCGCAAAACATGGAGCGGAACCGCCTGTGAAAACGGAATGGAGCCACCCACGAACGGAGCGAGCCGCCTCCGCGAAGGGCTGACTCGGTGTGTCGCCACAAAGATGGGGGGAGACAAGAAGCAGACATAGAAAAAAAACCCACAGAAGAATGGACACACAGCAAGAGCAAGCAGAAAGCGGGGAGTGGGGGTATATGTTAAAAAAAAAAAGATAAAACATAGGACTGTATAACAGAGTGAACCCTGTTGTAAATGATGGACTATAAATAGTGCCAGTATAAAGATATTCTTTCATGAATTTTAACTAATGTATCACACTAATGCAAGGTGTTAGTAATAGGGTGGTATATGGGAAAAATACACCTGATGTAAACTATGGACTATAATTAATAGTACACTTTTAATATTCTTTCATTAATTGTAACAAAGATACCACACTAATGCAAAGTGTCAACAATAGGAGGGTATATAGGAACACTTTTTTTTAATGTGATTTTTCTGTACACCTCCAACTTCTCTAATTAAAAAAAAATTGAAAAGATAATTCAAGGAATTAATGGTCTGGTGTTTGTGTGTTTATATTAATCATCAGGGGAACCAGCTTGCAGGTAAACCTACCATTGTATGTTTAACAGTGTTCTCTTGGGTACAGGAAAAAGAAAACCTCATTCAATTTGCCTTAAACAGTGAAGGCTGCTTTTTAGCTATTGAATTGAAAAAAATTGGAAAATAGTATGGGGTAAATGTGAGACCTTTTCTAGTAGCTCGACAATATCACCAAGGACTAAGTGTCTTTACATTTCTCTGATCTGCTTTTAGCAATTCCTGCTTCATTCTAAGGTTGCCTCCCACCAGCGCACTCACAGAGACAACCATTTTCCCCCCTAAGTGCTCAGCAAGTATCTCCTCATGTGTCATTACCTCAGATTGAGTTATATGTTCATTCCTAAAGGAATCACTGTGGCTAAGAGGAGGTTATGCATTAATTGACTTGAAAACTAATGACTCACTTCTAGAGCCAGCCTTACCTAAATAGCATGTATGGGAAATCTGAGATCTAGGTAGGTAGGGGGAGAGGGTAGTTGGATGCTGGCAACACCCACCCACCATAGCAAATAACAGTAATTCAGGTCCCACAATCAGGTAGAGACATAGTACTGTGTAGGGTGAGCTGGGTGTGGGTTCACACTATTTCTGTAGTAGTTAAAGGTGCTGTCAAGCCTTGTGTTTCTAGGATGCTAAAGAGCAGGAACCTATTTGGAGGGCTTTGTGGTTTACATGCTACCAGGAATAAGTCCTGTGGCCCCTACTTCATCAGTTAGCTTGTGAAGATTTTGCTCAGTTTTCAGTGCCTCGCTTTACTAAGGGAAATAACTCAGAGGCCTTCAGTGGGAAAACTTAAGGAGAGAAAATATGTATGATTGCATATATATGCATGTAACTGTGTTTAAACAAATGAAGGAAGAAAATATTATCTTTGTCCAATATCAAGGCAAGGATTAAACCCAGAGTTCTAGTACATAAAGAAGTAAACAATTTGGTTTTATTCCTCTTAGACTAAGATGAAAGGAAAGATTTCAGAGTTTCTAAGCGGTCTCTTTGAGGGGACATGCCCAGTCGTATTGGAAAGCTACATTTTTCTCCATCTGGATCCTCCCAAGTGTTTCCCCTCTAGCTTCTGCTCTGAAACCAGAGGCCAAGATCTGCAGGCTTCAACCATATATTGAAAGGAAAGTAACACCAGCCTCATAGGATGTAGTGAAAAATAACGAATGATAAAATCCAGTCTTGTCACAGACCACATTTGTTACCTTCTGCTCCCTTATTGCCCCCAAATCAAATAAAGCAAAACTTGGAGCTGCAGCAGATCACGAGAGTTGAGAATTACTAACTAAACCGTGATGGGTAGTGTGAGGATGAGTCCTTGGCATCCAGGACTCTGCTTCCATCATTTCATTTGACTTTTGTTTCACTGTAGCCTGGGGCAGTGTTGCCAGCAGCAACCATGCTGACTGAAAACTGTCACAACAGGGATCATTACAACCCGGGAGTTGAGTTTGACTGGAACATATGTCTTCAATTTTAATAGCTCAGCTTCCCAGATGCCCTAAAGGAGAATATTGCCTGAGAAGGAGCTTTTCATGTAAGAATAATTTGTGTTAAGTAGCTCAGTGATCTGTTTGTTAGGTTAGAGCTGACAGTTTGTTTATATTTCTAAAGGGGTATGATGAATGGGGGAGAAGTTGATGCTAATTAGCCTAAATTGTTCCTAAGAATGTAGAGGGCTTTGCCAGTTTCATTGTTTCTGTTTCTTTGCACATTTTAAATAATTGAATGGAGCTTAGACCATTCATCATAATTTCAGGCAAGATGGAAATAAATGAATTTAGCACGGGTCTGCATGTGTGATGGAAGATGTCACTTTAAAGGGCAATTAGATAAGACATCAATTTGGGACTAATGCAGACTATTTTAATCCATTTGCATAAAAATATCAAACATGAATGTTTTCATATACTCCATTTATTATCTCTGTCATTGTAGGAGGATACAGCCCTTATTTTTGAAAACCTACTTGTGCTTCCCTAAAGAAATGGTGTTGTATTATAAAATTTAAGCCCTGACCTTCTGGACAAAACACCCATGGCCATGCTCCCTCTCATCCCCTGATATCATCCAATGTGACAGTAAACTATTTGAGGATGAGCTTAGGGCATGGCCAGGTGGATAATGAATAAGGCAGCAGAGAACCGATTTTGAAAGCTGGGATTCATATAATGGGATGAATTCCACAGTAAAAGCTAAAGTACCATTGAGGCACATTTTAGATATTTCTAAACAGTTCTCATATATGTATTTCTCATGTGTGCGGGGTTACATTGTGATAAAATGCTAAGCCTAGAATATAACTTCCTGTCTGAATCCACCCAGCACTACCTCTAGGTAATAAGGTTAACATGAATGGATTATTTCATGAGTGTAGAAAAATAGATATGTTTTGTTAGGGCACATATTTTGAGAGTTAAAATAAGAAAAATGAAACTAAATTTAGAAAAGTCTATGATTTTTTCCAACCTTTTAATCCTCATTGGAGGCCATTCTTTTTTAATTTATGCACATAAAATACCACAGGAAGAGATGGTATAAATTTGTGGACTGTGGAGAATGAGTGAACATTTTTGAATCAGGATCTTTAAAAGGGGTGAAATTTGAGTATGATTAAGTTAGGAAAAAGCCTCGCTTACGGCGGAAGTTGGAGACTCTGTATACATTACGGGCATGTCATGGCTTTTAAAAAGTTATGTTAGACTTCTATACAAATTGTGAAGGAATTTGTATAACCCCAAACAAAATTCTGTGTGGTTCTGAACTTTTCAAAGTTGAATAAAGGGAGAGAAATGTTGCTGGTTAGTATTCTGATCAGGAGCAAGCCTTACTGTCGGGTGGGCTGCTCGTTTGCACTGCCTGGGTGTTTTCTTGGTCACTAATTTTCTCGGAAGGAAATGATCCTATGGCTTATGCTAACCACGTTTGTGCATATATGCCCTATAATTGGCATTTATTAAGGAGACCTTCAGTTTGATGGATGACTGTCAAAGTCAAGCCTGCTGGCTTTGAAGAGAGTTGCCTTTGCTCAAGTTTTCTTACATTAACTCATTAGAACTCTGCACTGCTTCAACCAGCTCTTTGTTTACTTTCTTATAATTAAGATTTTTGAACAATCGATTTCCAGAGACTTGGCAGGGGCCCAGTTCCAACTTGGAGGCTTTGCCTGACAGAAAAGTATGTAACAGAATGAATATTAACAACAAGAACCTGTGAGTGTTAAAACTAAGGTTTTTGTAGTTTCTTTAATTCACTTCTCAGTTAATTGCTTTAAACATAAAATGTTTATTAATTATCTTTAGTTTATATCATTAGCTGTCTTATTCCTCAATTTTCTTTACAAGTGACTCCTACAAAAGCAACAGCTATAAAATATTGTCAAATCAGGATATATAAAATTTTATATATTGTGATATATTAACAACAACTAAACAAATAATTAGGAAATAATTAGGAAACAAAAGTACACCTGAATCAAAAGACACGTTTCTAAAAGAAAAAGTGCATTATATATGAACCATTAAATCCCAGTTGTAATTTAATTTTATGATATGAAAATCCCCAAAATTGTGGGGATACATTTAAAGTTAAAACTGGTCCTTTACTTTCTCTTTTGAAACCTCAAAGAATGTGCACATAAAAATAAAATCTAATTTTCCAACATTCAGTGGTGGGATTAATTATATTTCCTGTTAAGCTTGATGTACCTCTCACTCACCACTTGGAGAGATACAAAATGGTGATGGTATGATTAATGTGTTTGTTTCTGGAAATATTTTTGATCGATCTTTACCAAAAACTAAAAGCTTGAGGAGAAAAGATGCTCTTTTATACAAAGCAAACATGGTTGGAGAGTGCACTAACATTATAGAATCACTCATGGTTATCGCTTTACTAACTTGTTGTAACTAGCTGATGAGTTGATTATCTGTCAGGTCTGTTTACCAAAGATGGGAGCTTGATGAGTAGATGCATTCATCATGTGAGGAAGGAAAATAAAGAATTAATGAGGAAGGAAAAATAAACAGCATTCAGTTATGAAAATGAATACTGTGCTGTAATTTATAGTTGTTGCTGTAAGTAGTGAGCTCTTAAAGTAATGGTATGGGTAGTGCTACTGCAGAACCATACTAGGTTAACTTGATTAGCTTTCACAAAGCAAAGGGAAAATGAAACTCAGTTGGTTTCAGGATAGAGATAATTCAACTTTCCTTACTCTCGTAAAGGAACTTCAGAACAATATTTAGACTTCTTCATTCTCCTAATGAAGACAACCTTTTAAGTTAAATGATAAAGTTGATTCATATTTCATTCAGATGATAGACCAAACGACAAGTCAATTAGCTGTATTTTCTATGATATGCTGTTAATTTATTCAAAGTTATTACTGGGCTAAAAAAAGGAATTCACAGGTCAGAGCTTTTTTTGTGTATGTAGAGGGAACTGGCAGTCATCAAAAGGGCCATTAAAAACAGTTTAATGAAGAAAAGTTGCTAGTCTAAACCAGCAGGAGGCCCACGGGCCCTTTCTGTCTTCTAGGTTATAATAGAGTAAGAAAATAATTTTGCATTTATTAGGCTTCTGATACATTTTTTACTTTAGAAAGTCATTAATTTGGTTGCACAAATAAAATATAATAATATATGGAAAGCTTGAAGCTAAAATAGTCCCCCTACTAATTTTATATTAAAATTTGAGATTGTATTATATTTATTTTAAATGGATGTATTAGTGCTGAGACTTTAATTTTAAATGTCATCCTTTCAATCTAGAAAACAACAGCTAGCACTTAGTGATAGTGTCCTATGTAACAAGCACTGTGCTTAGTACTCCATGTGTATTGACTCTACATGTGGGTATCCTTGAGAAGGGTACAATTATTATCAGAATTTTAAAGTTGATAAAGCTGAGGTATAGAGAGGAAAAGTAACATGCTCAAGGTCATACAGCTAGTATGTGATAGATTGGGGATTTTAACATAGTCATCCTGACCCCAGAATCAAGGCTCTTTCTGCAGTGGAATCTTAAGTTTGTTTAAGTAATTGAGGATCCATAAACCTCTAAATTCACTGAATTTATTATTCGAAAGGATCTTTGGAATTGTATTTCAAAGACTATTTCATTATGTTAAGAAGTCTTTTTTATAATGAACATTATGTTAACATACCTATACACATCGTAATATCCTTCTTTTCTTAAGCTTTCATTTCTCAGTTTATGACTAATACAAGGATTATAGGCAAACAGAGTGGTCAAGTGTATGTGTGGTTGTTACATTTTGGGAAGGACAGGATTTGACCTATGGCCTACCTAAATATTTGTTATATTGGACTATATTATAACAGAGTTCTGCTTTCTTTTGAAAAAAAAATCCAAGTGTTATTTTGAAAATGAGATAAAGCAACAACAAAAAATCTAGGCTCCAAGAAGCAGTTTCTATAAAATTTTTTCAGATTTTCAGAAGTGTGTTGAAGTCTGTTTAACAAAGCCCAGCAATATTTGGCTTCAATAAAGGAGGCTGGTTTATATCTCCAGACAGAGATAATGAATTATGGGATAATCTAAGCTTAATTAGCCTTAAAAGTATGTTTTTATGGTTTTTTTTTTTGGTAACTTTAAGAAAGGGACGTTGTAAAGTTGAATGAATTACAACTCATAAAGGCTGTTGAAGATCAGTATAAAATGCCATGCATAATTTTTTGGTTTTTGAACTCCTAGACCAAAGGATTTCTACTGTCCAAATATCTTTAAGTGTCTTGCAGAGTATGATATCCATACAGGAAATATTCTGAGGAATAGAAGGATAAAATCAATGTTTTTATCTCAATATAAAAAATGTTTAGAAAGAAAAAGTATATAAACCTTTAAGAAAAGAAGTTTAAGCAGTAGATAAAATTTTTAATGTTTTTTTCCACCAAAATTCTATTAAATATGTACTATGCATTGAGAACACAGAAATCAGCAAGATAGACAATCCCTTATTGAACTAACTTCTTTTGAAGTAGACAGAAATAAACAAACAAATAATATAATATCAGATAATCATGTGTTAAGAAAATAAAGCCAGGTAAGGATGTAGAAAGTGAAATTAAGAAGCAGGAAGTGGCCTCTATTTTAAATACGGTGGATGGGGAAGGCCTCTCTGAAATGCAGATATTTGAGCAAATATCTAAATAATAATGAGGAGGAACAGTGGTGTTCCTACTATATTTGACATCTGGAATGGATCATTTTTATGATCCCTCCTCTTTATGACAAAATTATTTTATGTAATAATCATGTAATAAAAAGAATGATAATAATGGCTAGAAGAGACAGACAATATTGAAATTCATGTATATTATAGTACCAGTAAAAATAAAAAAGTAAAATAAGTATAACTGTACCCAAGGAAAAAAGTAATACTTCAGTAATTATTAATTACATCATTATTTTTATAAGGGCCAAAAAACTTACATACATTGCAATTTGCACTGTTTCACTGTTTTAGATCTTTTATTGATATACAATTCACATGCCATACAAGTCACCTATTTGAAGTGTATAATTCAATGGTTTTTATTATATTCATATAGTTGTGAACCATCACTACAATCTATTTTAGAACATTTTATTCACTCCAGAAAGAAACCCCATACCCTTTAGCACTCACTCTTCATTCTTACCATTACCTCCCATCCTAGGCAACCAGGGCTGGAGGGCAAGCCAGGCAAACTAATCAACTTTCTGTCCCCTAGGTTTACCTCTTCTGGACATTTCATATAAATGAAGTCATGTAATATGTTGCTTTTTGTAACTGGCTTCTTTCACTTAGCATAATGGTTTCAAGGTTTGTCCATGTTGTAGCATATACCAGTATTTCATTAATTTTTTTGTTGTTGTCTAATAATATTCCATTTTGCAGATTATCAACATTTTATTTATCCATTCATCAGTTGATGGACATTTGAGTTGTTTCCACATTTTAGATATATTGAATAATGCTTCTATGACCATTCATGTACAAGTTTTTGTGTGGACATGTTTATATAGTTCAGAGTCTAGAGAATAGACTCTAGAGTTAGTCTTGACTTGAATTTTAGCTTTATTGGTTACTAACTGGGTGGCCTTGGGAAAGTTACATATCCTTTCCACCTCTCTTGTCCTCATTTGGTAAAATGAGGATTATAATAATCCCTGCCTTATGTTAATGTCATGAGGGGTAAATGAGATAAAAGCACTTGACATTGTGGTCAGCATTATGGTAAGCCTTCAAAACATGATATTATTATTGTTAAGAAGAAGAATCATGGTCAGTAATACTCATTAGATGAAACCATGAGCATGTTTCAGATATTGCATTATAAATCAAATCTGTAAGTACATAGCTGCAAATACATACCTTGGAACAGTGGATCTGGCATATAACAGACTCTTAAATAATACTTGTTGACTGAATAAACAAATTTATGAATTCACTTAATTGTACATGTAGACTAAAGAATCAGTTCTCATTCTAGTATACTTCATTTACTCTTAAAGCACACCTTACATGCTGATGTTCAATGTAAACTAGAGCATTAGAAAATCATGCCTTCTTGACTGTAAAGAATTTGATTTATTAAGCTCATTAGGAGAGATTTTAACTTGAAATGAATGAGGGAGTTACATGGAGGAGTTTCCTGTCTTAATATACTAATATACTGATACTTTCTTTTTTTTTTAAAAGATTTATTTATTTTATTACATATCTCCCCTTCCCCCCGCTGCGGCGACGCGCCAAGACTGGTCACTGCGCAGGCGCGGCTTTCCCCGCTTGTGGGCGGTCTCTGCGTCCGTTCACGGCCGGCTTTCAGTTCGCAGGTGGCTGGCTGCGCTCTATCCACGGGCGACCTGCCCTGCCCGTGGCGGCTCTTGCCCTGTCCGTGGCAGCTTCTTGCCCTGCCCACGGCGGCTCCGGCCCACCCATGGCGGCTTGCCATTCTCAAGGCAGTCTGCCCGCTAGGAGAGGTCCCCAGGCATCGAACCCGGGGCCTCCCATGTGGTATGCCAGCGCCCTATCCACTGGGCTATCGAGCCGGCCCCCTGATACTTTCTTCAAATAGACGTAGCCTAGTTGTAGAAGTATCTACTTCAAAAATTAGTTTTATTCAGGTTGCTCTACTGAATTATAGCTATGCCATACACAAAGTTTCAGAATGCCACAAATTTATTATTACTGAAGAATCACTTAAAAAATAGAGAAAAATTTCTATAGGAAAAGTAAAATACCAAACTACTGTCAAGAGAGGCCCACAATATTGGACCTGCTAATATCAGATCTGAATGGTTTCTATTTTTTCCACCGTCTGTATGATTCCCACATAGTGAATTAAATATCTGAGGGTAGGTGGGGAAAGGAGAAAAGAAAGGAACTAACAATTTTTTGATGACCTACTATAGGCCAGGCACTTCACTATGTGCTAGGTGATTTACATATATTATCCATTTCAATACTCACAACCATCAAGTGAGATAGGTCTTAGTATTCACTATTCATTTCTGAGGATTGAAGCTTTAAGGAGACAAAGGGAGAAATAGGTGGAGCCAATTTTCCCACCCAGGTTTGCCTACAAAGCCAGCATTCTTTTTAACTACTTTTGGAAAGGGAATTTCTACAAAAAGTCACTCTATGGCTTTCTATCAATGTAGAATTCCTGCATTATTATAGGTTCCTGGCTTTTTACTGAGGAGGGCTTAGGTAGTGTGAAAATTGCATTTGATTATTATTTCTGAGCCTTTGTGTTTACCCAGGGTTGAACTAATTTATTCCATGTACCATCATCTTACTCTATACCTTCAGATCCTGGGATTTGAAACTTCAGAAATAGTTGAAGTGTAGAATTAAAGAGAAGACTGAAAATGTTTTAATTACTAATGAATGTTTTAATTTCTAATTAAAATAATTTAATTCCTATTATTATTATTTTTTTAGGAGGTACTGGGAATTGAACCCGGGACCTCATACATGGGAAGCAGGCGCTCAAACCACTGAGCTACACCCACTCCCCTAGTACATAATTTTTATCATAGATTTTTATCTATGTTGCTGTAAGCATTATAGAGCAATAAAACTACTAGGCTAGTAGTCATTATTAGCTTAAAAATATAAGCCAATACATTTGTTAGTGGGCCTTAAACATAAATAAGCCAATGAGAAATCCCTGTTTGATATAATAGTCTTAGAAGAAAGAAACCATTTAGAGAGGATCATATTTTGATGGACAGAAAGCAAGGAGAGTATTACAGGTGGACTGAGATGAGGTGAGACCACTGGAGGTGGAATGCCTTTTGTTTGGGTCATGTCCTGAGACCCAGCCTTGGCACCATTTAATCATTATCCAAGATATGTCACTAAAATTACATCTTCTGTCCATCATATCTTCTTAAAGAGATAAAATACCCAGGCTATCCAAGTATTCTACCTTGGAACAAAATAGACAGAAGATGGGGGTTGGGAAAATTGGTATGACCTTTCTCTGTTCATTCACCACTTCCAATAACCTGGCTCCTTTTCTTTTTTAAAGTACTGAGGTTAGGAGAGCTGAATTCATTTACCCAGGTAGCAGGATTAGCAAGGGTTAAAATTGGCTGTCTTTAACTCTTCTAACTTGGTTGCCATTTGTAATGCTTTTGTAGATCAACAGTTTTTCTTATGCTCCCGAATAAAGTTGAGAAGGGTTCACAAAAGCACTTTGCTCCAACATGATCAACATGATCAGGCTCTAAGAGTGCCAGTGTTAGTAACTATCCTCAGAATTGGGTTCATGCGCTGGGTGAACTATTTCTCCAGCTTCATAGATTCTTGAATAACCTTACCCTTCTTTCCAAATTAGGTGATAGGGTCCAGGAGAATAGATAGAGGCAATAAATAGTCATTTAACCACTTTATTCTTCCATGACTTTTGGATTAGCCAAAGGCATGCATGGGAGAAATAAATGCGTTTAATTCTGAACGTGACGCATTGGAGGTCCTATGAGACACCAAGTAGGCTGCTATCCATTAGGCATTTAGATATGTGGTTCTAAAGATCAGCAAAAGTAGACTGGAGATAAAAATCTAAGGGTGACCTATGCATGGATGCTAACTAAAGCAGGGGAAGTCGATGTGGTTACTGGAACAAAGTGTGTAGAGTGAGAAAAACAGAGGACCTCTTGCTGAGCTCTCAGAAAAGCATGGACATTTAAAAGATCTTTCCTGACGTGATGATTTAAACATAATATTAGAAAAAAATACCTTTAGAAAATGTTTTTTTTTTTTTTTTTTTTTTTTTAAGGAAACGAATAAGGCTTGTGAGCATGAGGGTTTCCTTTCTTTTCCAAAACTGATTTCCAGTTTACTTCTACCTCAAATGAAGTCATACAGATTCCAAATCACAGTCTTTTCTGATGTGGTTAAATTGATTCTTGAATTCAAACCATTTTTAAACATGCAATTAAAAAATGGAGAAAAAAGGAAAACCAAAGCATCAAATTATCCATGGCTAAAACTTTTTGAATTTAGCGAATAATCAAAGCAACCATAAAAGGAAGTGTTGCCAACATTCAGTGATGGCTAAAGAAGGATCCTGGTTCCTTTTCTTCTTTATACCACTGACTTCCAATATCTTTCCACTTTTTTTATTCCTTTGGAGATATGGATCTTTGTATTCTCTCTCCCATCTTGATCTTGCAGGTGTGTGGCAGAAACCAAGAATAATGGCTCTCAACTTTCTCTTTTTTAACTGCTTGTAAAGAACCTTTGACTAAATAGCAAAGCCACTTTTCTTTTTTATGTGGACAAACCCATGTCCACAAAACCTTGATTTTTGGTCTGATTGCAGTGGAGCTCTCTCTTCTTCTTAAACACATGGTGGACCAATTCCTTATCCTGACGAATCATCCAGCTTTGTTTCTGTTTCCCCTCTGGGGAAGACAATGTGGTTTACATTCTTTTAGAAGTCTTGGACACCAAGAATTTTGAGGTCAGCTGAACTGGGGAAGTGAAGGAAAGAATGTCAGCTAACCCAGTGGTGAAACCTCAGGAGTGTGCTCCTTAAAGGCCATTTTCTTCGTTTTTCCTTTTTCCCTTTTGTATATTAACCACAAATAACCTACAGCCTTTAAACCAACTTAAAAAGCCACCAACAAATGTTTAAGCTTCTCAACAAATTTTCCAAGAACTCTTGAATAAAATTGCATTTGAGTGATGACCAGTATATTATCTTTCATTTTTACCCACTGTCTCCTGTTGATGCAAAAATAACCAAAATCTCAAATTTTAAGAAATCAGGAAATGTAGCAGAGAGAATGGTTGTGTTTCTCTAAGGTAACGTTTTAAAAGAAATAAATGCTGAGTTAGACAGGGAAAGAGTAGGGAATGGGAAGATTTACATGCCCTCAAAAGTAACTGGACATTAGTGTGATTTATGGGGAACTTTCACTGAGTATGGAGAAATAGCTTTCTTTAAAAATTTTTTAGAAAACATTTCTAAAATGTTTTTGGATTTAAGACCTTTTGATTTAGGAAGAAGGAGAGCAAAAGCCCCATGGAGTGGATTAACATAGAGGATGTTTTTCCTGGCAGATTTGTTTTTGTTTTTTTTTATTTTTTGGTTTGTCAAAACATAGCGATTTATTGAATATTATATTAATACTCTTATTTGGATTTGGACAATGTATACACACATACACACACATATACACATAGTAAAGACCCTTTCCTCTCCTTTAGGAAGTATTTTTAGTACTAGCTAGCTAAAAATGTGAATGATCTGTAAATAATCCAGTATTGGATGGTATGAGAGAGAATGACATATGATTTTGAGTATTTTTATAGAGGGGTCTGCTCTTTCTACCTGGCCTTTTTTTTGAGCCATCTTTCTATGTTCTTTGTCATATGTCCTAAAATTACTTTGTTATACCTGCCATAGACATTTTCATGTGGTCATAGATAGTGTCTGGGTGCATAACCTAATGTGAAGACAGTCAAGTAAAGGAAAAGACAAAGGGAAAACAAAGTAATTCACTTGAAATCCAGGGAATTTTACAATGCTGAAAAGTAAGTAAAAGCAGATGTTGTAAAGTTTAGAAAATCAAGACATTATTTTCCTGTTTCCATTGAAATTTTTAAAACACATTATAAATAAGCTTTGAAGTAATACAAAATCCTCTGTTTGTTTTGCTGATAGCATCTTTTGTAAAAAACTTTATCAATGCTTGTTTAAGTTATAGACTAAATGATATCTCATGTGGTGAAAGAACTGACTGTATCTGCTGGCAAATACACTGCTACAATGCTGAAATTACTCACAATGTCTGAGTCCCTTAAATATCCATTTGATTAGGTCTTTGGAGTTTAATGTTAAACAGCTCAAATATTTTATGCTAAAGCTGAAATCCCAATATTTCATTATTCACATGCTTTACTTTTACTTTTACATTTTATGGAGAATTTATATTACTCTGCAGTAGAGAGAACCTGCCTTTATTAGTCTTTGTAATTATGCTAAAGAGGGTGGTCTAGGAATTTGAAAATAAGGCTACCCAGGCTGAATCCCTTCCCCCACCCCTTTCTCTAGAACCTGGAAACATATTAAACTTTAAAAGTCTTACAATGTGGTCACCGGTTATGAGGGCTATTTCAAATGAGTTTCATTCTATAGATTTGCTTCTAAAACAATCTCTGCAAGAGCCCAGGAGAGAATTCTTACCAGGGCAAGGTGTTGGCTAGTGCAGAGAAGTGCAGGCTCAGCTCCAGGGCAGGTGCCCATCCTCACAGGCTCCCGCTGACTTTCATCATTTGGAGCCAAAGAATGTCTTCCAGCTGTTAGAGAAAGTTCCAGGCTCAAAACTGCATCCCTGATGAGGATAATTTCAAGGTCTAAGCCAATTCTGGAAATGACTGGCTACTAAAATATGAAACGAAGGAAATCAGTTCATATCAACAGCATAAACCATCATCTGTCTGTTATTACATTCACTCAGCTGGGTCACATATGACTCAATAATCAAATTACCACCCTATATGTCTTAAATCTTTATGTTCATTTGACCACCATGAAATGAACTTCTTCATGAAAATGAAGATAATCTGAGATGTCTTCTCTGTATTGAGTTTATTTGCGATGTCTTTTTTCTGCTTAAATCAATAAAAATGCTCATAAATTTGTGAAAATTATAACAGAAAAAGTTTAAGTTCCCAGTAACCCCTCCCTCCTCACTTGACATACACTGCTAAGAGTTTGGTGTGTATCAATTATTTCTTAATCATTAATGGAATTTTCTATTGTTAATACTGTACTAACACAATGACAGCCTTTTAAAATTAAGTGAAAAATTAGTTGGATCTATCTATATAAAATTTCAATGGTGGGTAAAATTTAAGTGGGACAAAATAAAGCAATGTGTTTATTTTTCTCTTACTTATGCTTCAACTTGTTTCAAAAAGTATTTTAAACAGCTTACAATAACCAGGGCAAGGGAAATAAGATCAAGAACTGTTCATAAAGTGGAAAAGAAAGAAAGAAAGGGGAAATATTCAGAAAAAAGGGGAAATGTTATGCCAAGAAGTGCTAATGGAAGAAAGCTACACCATTTGATACGAACATAGCCCAAAGTTTCAATGTCATCTTCAGAGTTCTCACTGGGATACCAAAAGGAAGCTGGTTCCTTTGAGAAGAGTTTGCATAGTAACCCTTCATGTGTGGTCAAAAGAGGACCTTCACAGTGTCCACCTAATGACCAATCTGCTTGTAGATAGGGACAGTGCCTCACACAACTTTGTGTTCCCAGGACCTAGCACCATGCTCTCCCATAGCAGGCCCTAAGCATGTTTGATGGAATATAAAATGAATGAAACTGTGAATGAAGCAATGAGTCAGTAACAGATTTATTTGTAAGCAGTTTTATTTATAATGGATATATATTCTAACAATGATTGTTTCTTATTCTTATTCATTCCTCAATGAATTCAAGAGCATAATAGTCAATCCATTCATTTATTTCACAAATATTACTAACCACCTACTGGTATGGTTTTAGGTGCTGTAAATATTAAAGTGTGTAAGATAGCTGGTGTCCTCATTGAGTTGATAATCTAGTGGGGCAGATAGAGAAGTAAAGGAAAACAAACAAAGAGCTACAATATGGAGAGACAAATAGACAGGGTCAGGGTGCTATGAGAGTTCTTAGGAAGAGTATCCAACACAGATGAAGGAGATGGGAGAAAGCAGTCCTTTATTGGCAAGGCAGTTCTGTGGGGTTGGTGGGTGCACAGTGATGCAATTGAGTTATGTGACTTCCTTGTGATCTGGCCTGAAACAGGAATAGTACTTTGGTTCTTGACATATATGATCCTCTTTTTTTTTTTTAAAGATTGATTTATTTATTTACCTTGATTCATTTTTACCCCGTCCCCTGTTTTTGCTGTTTTTGTGTCAGCTCGCTGGGCAATTCTCTGTGTCTGTTTCCTGCCTTCTCTTCTCATCCTTCTCCTCCTGTCTTCACTGGCATTTGACCCTGGGAAACTCCGATGTGGGAGAAAGGCATCCTACTGCCTGTACCACCTTAGTTCCTGTTTTTTCGGTGCGTCTCGCCTTGGCTCTCCCTCGTGTCACTCTCCTGTTACGTTATCATCTTGCTGCGTGGCTCGGCGGGGCCTGATGGCGCACCCGATTGTGGGGCCTGGGGGGCACACCCGCTCACAGGGCCTGATGGCCCATGTGCCTTCTGTATTTTTCTTTATTTTTACCCAGGGATTGAACCCAGGTCCCTCCATATGGGAGACGTACCCCAACCATTTGAGCCACATCTGCCCACTATGATCCTCTTTAATACCAGCTGTTTCAGACAGGATTTGACAGTAGCAGGATTTAAAATTGAGATTATGAGCACGAATCTGAAAAAGAGGTATCTTTTGTTTTAGACTATAAAAAAGATCTACACTAAGCATTAGGTAGCAATTATTATTGTAAAATCTAGTATATCAATCAGGTCCCAGCAGGAAATAGATGGCACAGTGAAAATGCACAATGAAGAGATTATTGACAAGGTTAGGCAGGGTTAGGGAACTGACAAGGGAGGGTGAAGCACCCAGGTGCTAGTGACAATAGGACGTCATTACCATCACATGGCTGAGGCAGGGGGAGAAGGCTGCCTTACAAGAGTTGTGACCTTGTCTAGAGGTACACAATTCCAAACAAAGCCTAGAGAGGAGGGAGCTTGGGGAATAAAAATTCAACCCTCTCTCTCCTCTTGTCTTTTGAATTCTTGTTGTTGCTCCCATTGTTTGAACTCATTTGGAAGCCAGAGACCAAGGAAGTACAGATGATGAAATCCTTAGCAACCAGCCTTCCAGTAATAGGGCAGTGTGGAAAGGGTGGAGAAAATTAGGTCTGGAGGGCAAAAGAAGAATAGCAAGGGCAATTGAGTATCTTGATTTCAAATTCTGTCAACGGAGAGCTGTCCCATTTTTATTAAATAATGGGTAGAGGGTATATGTTATGAAATACCTAAAGCATTAGTTTCCATCCTATCAATATGTACCAAGTCATTTGAAACAACCTTCTTTATTGTAGGAAAGCACAGTTTTTCTTTTTACCTCATTTTAAGTATTTTATTTATTTATGGCAATGCTCCAGAAAGGGTTAAAGATAGTTGCCCATTTATATTGAATTGCATGTATGGAGTCATATTTCTTTCTTCTTTCCTTATTTTTAAAAGTAAGGCACTACTTGACAAATTTGGACAGGGATGAACATCACTCTCCAATTAGAGAGGTAAGAAGATTGGTTCTAGAAAACTGGATTGAGGTGCTAGATTTCTGGGCCTCTTTCTAGAACCTTCTAGGGCCTTTTTTTAAATCTCAGATTTGCAAAAGGATTATATATGTTTGAAGAAAGGCATGAGGCAATTTGAACACCAAGAATGTAGCAGTCTGGTGAAATGATTAAGCTCCATGGTCAATCAAGGAGTTATGGGATAACAGGAGGACAACCTGGGTTATGCCCAAATAATAAAAGTCAGCACTTTATCTTGATCCTGTTTTTAGAGTGGGCTGTGGTAGAGCATTTAACTTAGACACTGTCTTAGTCAGCCACAGGGGTGCCTTTTGAAATATACCAAAAATTGGTCGGTCTTTATAAAGGGTATTTATTTGGGGTAGAAGCTTACAGTTACCAGGCCACAAAGCATAAATTTCTTCCCTCACCAAAGTCCACGTGTTGGAGCAAGACAGCTGCTGATGTCTGC
>PVKH010005636.1:0-21876 GCA_004027955.1 Chaetophractus vellerosus | reverse complement strand
CCCTCATCATCCTGCTCGTCACCCCACCGCCCCACGAGAACCGTATTTTCTTCATGGTGCTATGGGAAAACCAAGTAAGAGTCAAATTAGCATGGCCCTACCCTCCCAGAACTCAGGGTTATGTAAATGGAGAATGTTTAAATTAATATAAAATGAATAATACTCTGGAAGAAGGAGACAGAGTGATGTGGGAGCTTAGATTACTTATTCTCATTACTTGGGATATATCATATTTTGAAGTAAACATGCTTGCTATATATCATCCAGAGTGACAGAAGAATCAGAGGATAAGAGATTTTTTTTATCTTCCTTATTCCCAAACCCCCATTAAAAATCAAATAGGTTAGAATGGTGAAAGCATGTGACATATTTAGGGAAGCAACAGGAGATTCTTCATTCATGTATCCATCCATTCTTTCAAAAAATATTTACCATCTTTTATGAAATTTGGTGAAAATTTCAAAGTGTTAGTTTGGGCCATGTAACATAGGTTGGAATGACTTCAGAAGGATATTGAGAAATTACGAAAGGCTTTTAAATGAAGGGAACATGAAAAGATGTGATAATTTTTTAAAGATTTTACCAGTAACAGTCAAGTAATGAATGAGAGGGCACAGGAGACCAGATGGGAGGTAACAGCAACAGTCTCATGCACAGAAAGAACTAAGACATTGAAAGTGGGGTGAAAGCAAGTGTATGGTTTTGGAAAATATGTAGGATAGATGGGGATCAGATGGAATAAGCTAGAGTTGAACTGTTCAATATGTTAGGCACTTACCATATTTGGCTATTGAGCACTTGATGCTAGTGTGACAGAGGAAATAATTTTAATTCTATTTAATTTTAAATAATTTGTTTAAATTTTAAAAATTGAGGCAGTAAACATCATATTCAATGGTGAAAGGCTAAGATCTGGAACAAGACAAGGATGCCCATTGTCACCACTCTTATTTAACATTTTGTTAGAAGTACTTGTTTGAGCAAATAGGTAAGAAAAAAATTTAGAGGCATCCAAACTGGAGAGGAAGAAGTAAAAATCTCACTGTTTGCAAATGACATGATCCTATACACAGAAAGCCTGGGAAAATCTACAACAAAGCTTCTAGAGCTGTAAACAAGTTCAGTACAGTGGCAGGATATAAGATCAATACACAAAAATCAGTAGCGTTTCTGTCCACCAATAATGAGCAATCTGAGGAAGAAATCAAGAAAAATTTCCATTTCCAATAGCAACAAAAAGAATCAAATATCTAAGAATAAAATTAACTAAAGATGTAAAGGACTTGTACACAGAAAATTACACAACATTGTTAAAGGAAATTAAAGAAGACCTAAATAATTGGAAGAATATTCCATGTTCATGGATCAGAAGACTAAACATCATGAAGATATCTGTCCTACTCAAATTGATTTACAGATTTAATGCAATCCCAATAAAAATTACAACAGCATTTTTTACTAAATTGGAAAACTTAATTATAAAATTTATTTGGAAGGGCAAGGGTCCCCAAATAGCCAAAAACATATTGAAAAGAAAAATGAAATTGGAGGAATCACACTACCTGACTTTAAAACACTACAAAGCAAGAGTGATCAAAACTGCATTGTTGCATACCGATAGACATACTGACCAATTGAACCAATACGAGAGTTCTGATATAGATCCTCACATACATGGTCAACTGATATTCAACAAGGCCACCAAGTCAACTCAACTGGGACCGGAGCACCTCTTCAACAAATGGTGGTTGGAGAACTGGATATCCCTATCCAAAAGAATGAGGGAGGCTCACCATCTCATGCCACATACAAAAATTAACTCAAGATGGATCACCGATCTGAATATAAGAGCCAAGACCATAAAGCTCCTAGAAGATAATGTAGGGAAACATCTGAGATCTTGTAATCGGAAATGGTTTCATAAATTTTACACCCAAAGAGCAAGGAATGAAAGAAAGAATAGATAAACGGGACCTCCTCAAAATTAAAAACTTTTGAGCTTCAAAGGAGTATGAAAAAAGTGAAAAGGAAGCCTACTCAATGGGAGAAAATATTTGGTAACCATTTATCGGATAAGGGCCTAATATCCATCATATATAAGAAATCCTACATCTTGAAAAGAAAAAGAAAACAACCCATTTTAAAAATGAACAACAGGTATGAATAGATACTTTTCCAAAGAAGAAACACAAATGACTAAAAAGCAAATGGAAAGATACTGAATATCACTAGCTATTAGGGAAATACAAATCAAAACTACAATGAGATATAATCTTACACCTATTAGACTGGCAGCTATTTAAAAAAACAGACAACTACAAGGTTGGAGAGGATGTGGAGCAGAGAAAATACTCATCCCCTGCTGGTGGGAATGTAGAATGGTGTGGCCATTGTGAAGGACAATTTGGTGGTTCCTCAGGAAGCTAACTATAGAACTGCCATGCGATCCAACAATCCCACTGCTAGGTTATGTACCCAGAAGAATTGAAAGCAAGGATAGGAGCAGATATATGTACACCAATGTTCATAACAGCATTATTCACTATTGCCAAAATTTAGAAACAACCCAAGTGTCCATCAACAAAAGGATGGATAAGTCCACTGTGGTATATATATACAATGGAATATTACTCAGCTGTAAAAAAGAATGCAGTATTTATATGTGGGATGACCTGGATAAATCTTGAAGACCTTAGGTTGAGTGAAGTAAGCCTGTCACTGAAGAACAAATATGACATAACCTCACTGATATGACTTTAGCAAATTGAGCAGACTCACAGAACTAGAGTCTGTAAGATAAGGTTATCAGGAGACAGAAAGGGAGTAGAGTGCAGTGAGCCTATGCTCAACATGGGCAAAACCTATGACAAGGTGGAAGGGGGTGGTTGGGCAGTTTATAGCAGTGATGTTGGTGGAGGATTGTAGGAGTTTGATGGTGCTGGAATGTGAGGGGGAGTAGGAAGAAGGGGTTGGTTTGGCCTATGCATGGAACTGGGGAGAGGGCTCCAGGAAGGAACAGGTGAATTCTGGGGATTTGTAGGTATGTGGTTAAACTACAATGATGGGAATGTTCTTTTGGCAAATATGGCAGGGAAGAGTTACTGGAGCAAGGGGTGGTGGTTGGAGTATATGTGGGATAATGTGCACCTGGGGCATGCTTCTATGGAATAGGAAACTATTCATCTTGTCATAGTGTGTTATCTCAGTGGGTGGAGATAACACACTATGAGAAAATATTAAACTCCCATCCTGGAGAGTCTTTCTATGTTCTCAATATTAGGGGTAAGAAACTCTTGAGAACAGAGGCTGTGCCTAATGAAAGAATACAGACCAATATGTCAAGCCCTCAATATTAATGCATGCACCTATGAACCTTATTCTTCAAAAACTGAAACTTAGTGGTTACCATAGTTTCCAAGGGAAGGAGGAAGAAAGAATAGAATAGAGGGAACATAGGGCATTTTTAGGGCTTTGGTATTATTCTGGCATTGATGGATATAGACCATTATAACATTTGAAAAAACCAATAAAAGTGTATGGTGCAAAATGTAATCCATAATGTAAACCATTGACCATGGTGAAAAGCAATTCTTCAATGTTTGTTCATCAATTGTAACAAATTGTACATATTAATGTAAGAGGTTATCAAAAGGGGAATGTGAGAAGGGGAAGGGGTGGGATATAGGGGAATCCACTATATTTTATGTGTGACTTTTCTGTAACCTAAAGCTTCTTTGAAAATAAAGTGAAAAAAATAAGACATTGGGGACAGTGTTTAGTGAAGGAGGACAGACCAATATACCAAGCCCTTGCTATTGATGCTTGTACTTATGAACCTCATTCTTGTGAAATTGAAACTTAGTTTAGTATTATATATTGCCTAAGAGATACCTCCTGAAAGCCCCCTTGTTGCTCAAACGTGGCCTCTCTCTAAGCCAAACTCAGCATATAAACTCACAACCTTCCCCACCCCACCCCTGGCGTAGGACATGACTCCTGAGGATGAAGCTTCCTGGCACCGAGGGTTATTACCAAGTACTAACTAGTGATGCATTTGCAAAAAGACCTTGACCAAAAGGGGGAAATATTAAATACAAATGAGTTTTTATGGCTAAGATATTTCAAAGTTACTCAAGAGGTCATTCCAGAGGTTACGCTTATGCACGTCTCAGGAGGAATACATTGAATGACACAGTAAACAATGCCTCAAGCAGGGGTGCTCCTGAGGGCTCTAGAGACATTGAGACACTACAGGCAGAGCAGACAATCTCAGAAATTAGGCACCCTGTTAATGGGCTTTACCTTGGAATATATGTTCGCCAATGGAACGGTATTAGACTCATTTATAATTTCCCTACACATGGCTCTTCTGCCCCTTTTATTTGAACCTATAATTAGCACTATACCCATTAAATATATGTACCCGAGACTTAAATCTTCTGGCTGTTTATGTGCCAGTTCAGGCCTGAATCTCAGTGGAATTGAGGCCAACACCCACTCTCCAGGTCATCGGACTTGCCCAGGACAATTAACAGAATTGAAAATGCCCATCCCCAAAAAACAGAGAATACCTACAATTGCAAGCAATACAGTTTCATCCATCTGCCCCATGGGAACAAAGCCCCCTCTCAATCAGAAACAGAGTGGGCATCACCATTCTAAAATCCTCAAGACTAAGGAATGAACAAACATAAGGGGGGAATGCAACTATGGACTAAAATAGACATTATTGTTCTAGTAATGGAAGAATTTGTATCATTGATATAAAGGCAGTGGCCACCAGAGGTTCTGAGGGGAAAGAGAGGAAAGAATAGGTGTAACATGGGGCACTTTGGGGACATTGGAATGTCTTGCATTATATTACAATGATGGGTACAGGCCATTATACATTTTGTCAAAACCCATAAAATTGTGTAGTGCAAAGTGTAAACTGTAAGATCAAATATAGAACATGGTTAGTAGCAATGCTTCAATATATGATCATCAATTTTAACAAATGCACCACACTAATAAAAGATGTTGTTAATGGGGGAAAGTGTGGGAGGGTGAGGGGGTGGGGTATATGGGAATCCTCTATATTTTCGATGTAACTTTTATGTAACCTAAAGCTTTTTAAAAATAAAAAAGGCTAGGGAAAAAAATGAGACAGTGTAAAGTATTTTTCAGTTAAATTCAACTTTATTATTTTAGTAGAACTACAGTTCACTTTAACTACTGTTTCATCACAGAAGATACCATTGTTAAGCAGTAGTGCATTTTTATGTCGTAGTAAGTTCCTCAAGCATGTGTATCATTTCTAGTATTATGTACAAACTCATCAATGATCTAGTATTACAATAGACCCATTTATCATAGTAAGGCATTTATTTGAATATTTTGGGCTCAAACTAAAGAATTGAATTCAAGCCATAGATTTCCTTAGACTTTTAAATTCATCAAATTAAAATTCCAGCTAGATGTGAGTACATTAATTTCTGTTAGGATGCCTGATGACTGTGATCAAACTATATTAGCTAAAAATTAAGGATTTATTAGAATTTAAAAATAAGAGTGCATCATTATACTATTGGTACTAATTGAAAATATTTTGTAGAAAATATATTCTGCAGCAGAATACATAGAATTTGTCATAGATACAGTTGTTAAAATAATCATTCAGTATATACATAAAAAAGCCATGAATCATCACCAGTTTATGGAACTGTTGAAAGAAATGGAACACAATGAATTCAACAATCTGTGTTCTTTGCCAATGTTATTGGTTAAATTGTAGATGGATTTTCCAAATATTTACCATACTGTCACAGGAGATACTCTCAAAACAAAAGGAATACTTACCAAATATTCATTAATCAAGGATCAAAATGGGCAGTGTGATTTATTTTCTCACTAATACCATACTGCATATGCATAAGCTAAATTTTAAGCTTTAATGAAAAGAAAATCTAATTTGTTACCTTGCTAGACAGACATAAGAGCTTATGTTGAAAATGAAACATTTTATAATATAAATCAATAGTAATACTTTACACATTTGAACATGAGTGAACATGAATAGTATTGTCATTGTAGTTATTAGTGTTATGTTAATTGTCTGCAAAAACTACAGGAAAAATTTGAAGAACATTTTGTTGATATTGATGTTTAGAGCTTCTTTCAGTGTATGCAACAACCCTTCAAATTAATATTTATTTATAATATCGAGGTGTCACCAAAGTTAGTTAATTTACTTATTTTGTACAGAATTAGTTTTGAAACTGATGTGCTTTTGCTTCTAAGTCAATTGGAGGCTTCTACAATTGAACTTTTTTTTGTCAGTGTGAATGAGAATACTCAGAGAAAACTATCCTCTCACAACCAATTAAAGAAATTTTTATTAACTATGGGACAATTTGCTTGTGTAAATATATTTTCAACTGCACATTTTATAATATCTAAACACAAATCAATTATTTTTAAAAGAAAATTTAGTATTCATATGTTTATGAGCTCTAAGTGTAAAATACACATGGATTTTAAAGATATTATTGGGGAAAATAAGGTAAAATATTTAATAATTTTAAATTGATTACATGTTGGAATTATAAAATTTTTCATATATTATTAAATTAATTTAACTTGCATCTTTTTACTGTTTTTATTGGATAATAGGAAATTTAAAATTCCCTAGGTAGCTCTCAAGATTGGACAACATTGGGGAAGGGATGCAGAGGAGAGACAGGAAGAGAGAGAGAAAGAGGGAGAAAGAAATATGATCTTCCATATTCTGAACTGGACAATTGAAAGCATAATTAAATTATTTAATATAGAAAAAAAGAACATATTTTGGATCCAGGTAGGCAGAAATAATGTTATGTTTATTATGAGTTTCAAACATCTTAAGGGAATTATATATATATATATATGTGTAGAACTCAAAAGAAATACCTTAAATGTAGGTAAAACTTTGGTCCTCCCCAATGATTAAGGATTGTGTGCCTGAGAGAAGAGAATATAGTCAGAATGGAACTCAGGATAATTCACAATATTCAAAAACTAGGCCTCTAAAAAATGAAGCTCTGATGAAAACTGTAAAAGAGCAGGAATATGTGTAAGAAGGAATCAGAAAGCAAGTTTCTTTTGGTCATTTAAAAGCTTCCAAGGCTTTGGACAGGGTATTTATTTTTTATTTAAAGTTAGGCTTTCAAATACTGTGAAAAGAAATGAACAGATTTTTAAAAAGTTGTACAGATGATAAACATTCATTTTCTTAATGAATTTCGGGGGGTGGGAATCTCTGTTTTATATTCTTTGTTTCTCATTTTATTATTTTAAATTATTATTTTTAAAGAAGCCTTAGATTACATAAATGTTACATTAAAAATATAGGGGATTCCCATATACCTCACTCGCACACATTTTCCCATTAGCAACATCTTTTATTAGTGTGGTACAATTGATGAGCACATATTGAAGCACTGCTACTAACCACGGACTATAGTTTACACTATAGTTTACACTTTGCACTGCACAATTTTATAGCTTCTGCCAAAATGTATAATGGTCTGTATCCATCATTGCAATATCATGCAGAACAATTCCAATGTCTCAAAAACGTCCCATGTTACACCTCTTCATCCCTCTCCCTCTTCTCAGAACCTCTGGTGACCACTGCCTGTATATCAATATTACAAGTCCTTCCATTGTTAGAATAATAAGCCTACTTTAGCCCACAGTTGTATTCCCCCCTTAAGTTTGTTCATTCCTCAGTCTGAGGATTTGGGGATGGTGATGCCTACTTTGCTTCCAGTTGAGAAGGGGCTTATGTTCCATGGGACAGAATTTTTACTTCAACAGGGTAGGTACATTAGAAATCTAATATATTTATATTTAAAAATAGTACGTTGTTTTGAAAAACAGAATGATCCAAAATAGTTCAATACTCATTGTATAGTGCCATTTTCACTTTGGCTTACAGTTGTTATATGCAGCAGCTACTTATGAATACAATTTTCCCCACAATTTTAATATATGGCATTGAGCATGCAGTGATAATTTTAGTAAAAATACTAGTTAACTTCTCTTTAAGCTGCCAAATAACATAATCAAAAGCAGTTTTCACTACTAAACCAAGTGCAAATGGCCTATTAATGTTTATATTAACTCTATATGCTATAGATTCACTATGACCTTCAATATTTACAAATTATACAATTTTTTAATTAGAGTAGCAGATGTAAGTTTCTATCACATTTCAAATCATGCACAATTAAATACATAAATAAGTACATAGGATTTTTTCAAAATCTTCATTTTTCATTTTACTATACCCAAAGTATTTTTATTAAAATAGAACATTAAATATTATAAATTCAATATTTCACTTTTCATTATTTAAATAATTCTTACAACAATTTGCAGTTGATGAAGTAAAATGATAGTCAAATTGAAAGAATGGAAAAATATTCACTGGAGAACCTACTATTTGAAAATTGTTTCTTGTAAATTTTTTTCCCGGGATGTGCTGCAAATCGACAGATTTTTGCTACCTACACATATTTTTTTTTTTACAGCTTTATCCTATTTGCCAACATTACGATATAACAGTGGTTTCACTAGGTAGTACTGTGTAATCTATTAAAACTTAAGCTCAAAAGCTTGGCATTGGAAATTATGTCATCTCTAAAACAAAACATCAGATTCATTCATGCTGTGGAAAATGACTATAATTCCATTACTATAAACTATGTCAGCCTTGCAAATAATCACTCACCTGTTATATCCACCCAATCTAAGAATAGTTTCAGAGTCTTAACATTCCCTCTGCATTGAAGCTGTAGGAGTAGAATAAAGTTGCTACAGTATACTACTTCCAATGCCTTCTACTTCCTTTCCACTTCACCAAGAAGTTAAGTCCAAACAGAAAAAGAGAATGGCAAGACCCCCAAGTCAATAGCTAAGCATTTTCAATAATGTGATTGACCTATTGAAAACCAGTCACCTCATAATGGTCCCATGATTTTTCTGCAGATAGTTTTCACAGCAAATGAGTCAGGTTTAAAAAACTGACTTAACAAATAAGCTGTCTTGGTTGATTTCCACTTTAATACTTTTTTAATCAAGAAGAAAGCCAATAATTGGAAACTTACAAAAAGCATCAGATAGGCAGAATTGATGCTATACCTATTGTCAGGAAGACAAGAAGACAGTTATTGTTTAGTGTGTGTGTGTGTGTTTTCCCCAACCATTGGCCCTTCTAAATATATGCCTCAACATGCTAATAAGAACACATTATAAAATTATAAACAGTTCTGATAATTATCATAATATAATTAGCTGCCAGAGGGAAAAAAGAAAATAAAAAGAAGTATTAGTGAAGCAACTTGTTTTGGTCAGCCACAGGAGTGCCTTTTGAAATATACCAAAGATTGGTCAGTCTTCATAAAGGGTATTTATTTGGGGTAGAAGCTTACAGTTACCAGGCCACAAAGCATAAAGTTCTTCCCTCACCAAAGTACACATGTTGGAGCAAGATGGCTGCCGACGTCTGCAAGGGCTCAGGCCTTTGGGTTCCTCTGTTTCCCGGGCTGCGTTTCTCTCCGGGCTTAGCTTCTGCTTCCACCACAAGTTCAGCTGTAGACCATGAGACTCTCTGCGTTGTGTCTCTCCACAAGGCCAGCTGTAGACTATCCGGCGATTGGCTCACTCCAACATCAGAACTGCTTCTCAAATCTGCTTCTCTAAATCTCTGCAACTCAGATCTGCTGCCTAGCCTTTATACTTGAGACCACACACACCGAGGGGCGGGGCCCAACACCCTCCTGACGTGGCCCAGTTAATGCCCTTATCATAACTTAATCATACCCAGATGAACAGATTAGTTTACAAGAATAATCCAATTTATATTTTTGGAATTCGTAATTAAATAAAACTCTGAAACCATTACACAACTATAGGCAGATGCCAGAATGAGTAACAAGGCAATGGTTCATCTCAGAGCAAGGCACATCATACCATTTCTATTCTCAAAAAAAAAAATTCCAAGCTCAAGAAATAGGAATTTGAAAATTCAGGAAAACACTTTGTGAATTTCAAGTTGTAACAATAAGAAAAAGGCACAATCAATTTTGATGAATCAAAAAATGACATGAAGATGCAGTTTTCAAAATGTGAAGTACTTTAAATATCCGTTCCAACTCCTACAATTCAAATATAATAAAATGGATTACCAGAAGGATGATGGTCGTTACAAAAATATATTGTATTTTTAGCATAATCACGTTTTCAGCCTAGGAATATAACTAATTACTAATTTGCTCTTAAATCAGTAATCCCTATCTTTATAAAATTGCTGTAGGCTGAATTATAATAGATCTGAACTATTTGGGTGCCATGCACACAGGAATGACCAATAAATAGAATCTTTCACATTATTATTGATATTATTATTACTTGATGTTAGTTTACTAATTTTGCATAAAACCTACTTTGGTAGAATTTGTAAGTACCTAATGGAACTATGAATGCATATACTACTGTACAGCATCTCAAGTCTAAACTTACAAATACTACAAAGGAACTGAAAACATCATTGGAGGCTATAAGGAGGAGAATCAATGCAGCAGAAAAATAAATAGACTATGCTGAGTTTCACATTGTGAAACCAATTTGCACCTAAATTACACAAATAGATAACTATGCAAAAGAAACATGACTAAAAGGTTTTTCAACTTTAAAAATAAATTATCTTACTTCCTAGAATACAATGGATATCCAAATAGATATCAGTAGCCACAGTTGATCTACTAGAAATAACAACTAAAAGATTCAGAAATATAGATTGATTTTTCTAAGAGTACACTTTTACCCTAAACTTAATTACTGATTTAAATTAACTATAATCCAATTCAAGTCTCCAAATACTTGTTGAGTGCCTACTCTGGTTTATAAGGCACTGAACTAGGGATAAACGCCCAGTGCCTGGTGATTTTAAGATTTTTAATTTATTCTATTTTACTCAATACGAGTCATATATTAAGGAAGCATGTTTATTTATTCTAAATTTTGAATAAATGAATTCATAGAATGTGTTCTATTAAATCTGGGCTATTGAAAATAAAGAATATAAGTAGATAGGAAAAGAGGCCTTTTACACACAATTACAGTTATGCCCCTTTTATCTACTTTAATTTGTAAAACAAACAAAGAAACATAGAATATCAGGCAGCATTAAACACAATGCCAAACTCTAATACTGTAATATTAAGTTTCTCCCAAATTTCAACAGCAAAATGTAACTTAATAAAGGATCTAACAAAGCATGTTCAAACACCAACACAAGATTTCCCTTCTCACCTTTCTGTACGATAACCCCTGACGTCTCAACTATCTATTGCCTTCCCTTCATTTCGTTGTATGAGAAATGAATAGTTCTATATTCAGAAATACTCATTCCTGAAACAGAAATAACCTTATGCATATGAAAGAATTCTGAGTTCATCTCAATCTGTAGAAATCTACTTTTTCCCTTCAAAGTCCAGACAGTCCTATCTGTTGTGATGAAAAGAGCAAGAGTTTTGAGTTGGGCAATCTCGTCTGAAAACTGTTTTCTCTACTCACTAGCTAATTCCCTCTTCCTGAATTTGGTTCCTGAAATTTAAAAAGGGGCTAAATGTCCTCTCATTCAAGGTTGAAATGCTTAAAAGGCACACACAGTACACTGCATTCTTCATCTGTTTCCTTCCCTGCCATGAAGAAGAAGGAAATGAAGAATCAGTAGACATGCCTAATGACTCACCATACTGAAGAAAGTGTTTTCACAATTAATAAAAATGCATATACTTTTTACTCTCCATGTGCTTAATCAATCCCAACAAAATTTTACTGTTTGCATTAAATTTGAGATTCACAAAGCACTCAGAGTATATCACAAATTTGCCTTTTGTTCAAACCCTCCTCTCATAGAATTTGCTGTGTGGATAAAGACCACTGGATCCAAACCCTGACCTCATGTAATTACAACAGACAGTTATTTAAATTAAAATCACCTAATCCATTTTGCCTCCATAAGTTTGAAATAACATATACAGAGAAGCAGGAAAAAACAATAGGTAAGAAGCACAATTTACTGATCACAAACTATTATATAATTGTACAAGCTCTGTTACAGAAATACATGTGGATCTATCATTAAACTGGTTAATATCAGTTGACTGAACAGATGGGAGTCAATAAGCATTTGTTTAGATTAGATTAGATTAGATTAGATTAGATCACAAAAAGGATGTCTTTCATTGGAAAGTTTCAGTCTCAGTAGGATGTTGATCCTTCCCTTTGATAAGATTGAGATTTAAAATATGTAATATCTAAGTAAAGATAGTTAAGCTACATTTATATTTACATAAGAAGAGAATTCCTATGAAAGAGTGAGCAATTTTACAGTAGCCAGAATGCTTTGATATTGTGTTCACAGAAAGCCTGCTTCAAATTAAAGATTATGTCTTCCAATTGGGCCCCGAATCTCAACAGAGTTGTAACACCTGCTCTCCAATTCATTGCATTCACCCAGAACAACTAACAAGGAGATGATGATGGTCAATGACCATCCCAAAGAACAGAGAATGTCTGCAACTGCAAGCAAGATAGTCCCATACATCTGCTCCGTGGGATCTAAGCCCCTCTCAATTAGATGTGGAGTGGGCATCACCACCCCAGAGTCCTCAGAAATGGGGAATGAATGATGGACTGGAATAGACTTACTGTTATTCTACTATAGATTTATTGTGATCCTAGCAATGGAAGAACTTTTATCATGGATATGGAATCAGTGGCCACTGGAGGTTCTGAGGGGAGAGAGAGGGGAAAAATAGGTATAATATGGGGGCATTTTCAGGACTTAGGAATTGTCCTGAATAACATTGCAATGATAGATACAGGCCATTATATATCTTGTAATAACTTACAAAGTGTGCAGGAGAGAGTGTAAACTACAATGTAAAATATAATCCATGCTTAGTGACAACACTACAAAATGCGTGCATCAATTGTAACAAATGTACCACACTAATGAAGGTTGCTGTTAATATGGGAAAATGTGGGAGGCCTAGGGAGCAGGGCATATGGGAATACCCTATATTTTTATGTAACATTTATGTAATCTAAATATCTTTAAAAATAAATTTCAAGTCTGTTAAAAACATAACAAAGATTATGTCCTCCTTGAGTGTAGGGACTAGGTCTTCACCTCTAGTCTCAAAGCATAGCCAAGGACTTGCTGCACACTGGTGCTCAATATGTGATGGATGGTTGCAGGAATGCATTGATGAAACCTGGAACTGATAAATAAGCCACTGGCTGTTTTTGTAGAAATAAAATATACTAATGTTCAAAGCTACTAATTTTAATAGTGTCAACACCACCTAATTCAAAATAACTCTATTTTAATATTAACTTAACATTTGCATGAAATAGCACAAGATACACCCTAATAGTTCTAGCATCTGATTTCCTTTCCTTTGAGAACTTTAAGAATTTTGCTTTTAGAAGAATTACATAATTAGAATATAAATCCTCCCTTAAAAGGGGAGTTTTCAATAATCTATGCAAAGACAGGTAAAAATATGTAGTGATCTTCAAGTTATTGAAAAAATGGTTGATTTCAAAGATCTTATGCATTGATGGTATTTAAAAATTAAGTTCAATCTGTCATCTCTGATTTTCACCTATTAGTATATTAAAGAATACTGCCAAGTTAACACAGATATTAAAGATTTTCTAGCACTTAGCTAGAAAACTGATTTTAAAGGTTTCTGTTTGATTCTGTATTAGTCAGCCAAAGGGGTGCCTTCACAATATACCAATAATTGGTTGGTTTTTATAAAGGGTATTTATTTGGGGTAGACGCTTACAGTTATCAGGCCACAAAGCATAAGTTCTTCCCTCACCAAAGTCCATTGGCACGTGTTGGAGCAAGACAGCTGCCGACGTTTGCTAGGGTTCAGGCTTCTTGGTTTCCCGGGGTTGCATTTCTCTCTGGGCTTAGTTCCTCTGTTTCCTCCACAAGGTCAGCTGTAGACTATCAGGCAAATGGCTCACTTCTCTACTCCTGGAGCATTCTCTTCAACATCAGAACTGCTTCTCAAAACTGCTTCTCAAATCTTCTTCCTCTGTCTTTGCCTTGCCTTTTATACTTGAGACCACACCCACTGAGGGGCGGGGTTCAACACCCTACTGAGGTGGCACAGTTAATGCCCTAATCATAACCTAATCAGTTTATGAGCATGATTCAATTTATATTTTTGGGATTCATAAATAGATAAAACTGTCAAACCATTACAATCTCCTTTAAAAGATTTAACAGATTTTTTTAAGCACTTAAATACTAGTAGTATTTATAGGAAAAGATTACAAAAGAATTGCAAAAGCATTAAATATAAATTCCATATAGGTTCTCACGAACCTGGCAGCATTTCTACTATAAACTTTATTTAATAAGGTTTACCATTTCCATCATCTTAGAAACTAAGAAGCTGGAAGTTGGCACACAGACTGGCAGACTGGGTGCGAATTTGTTTACACAAAACATTTGAATCAGTTCAGCTGTTTTGATTTAGACATAAGCCAAAAAGCCTTAACTTGGGGCTTCTCTGTATATGTGAAAACTGGGTAAACATTATAGCCAAGAGTACATAGTTTACTCAGTTAGAGAGCAGAGCCAGTAACTCTAGGGTAGCATATTTCATCTCCAGGAGATCCAGTTGTATTTATTTTGCCTGTCTCCTAACTTTGATCTGTTATCTTACAAATGCAGCTTTTAGCAATATTGAGTTCAATATTAGAACATGCAGATAGATCAGAGACTTATTACTAACTTATGAAGGGGTTCAAATTATACTTCCCAATAATGGATTCAGAAGCATTACCTCTGTATATGAAAATATACTTGAAAAACTGAAAAGAAAATTTCTAAAAATTAAGACCTGACATTAGTTTTTTTTAACAGTACCTTGTGCTTTACTAGAATACAAACAATAGAGTAGTCTCATATTCAGTTCTCTAAAATAAACAAACAAATAATAAAAGACATGTCCTTATAAAAAGATGAAATAAATATCTGAGAAATTAGAATAATATCAGCAAAACGCAGATGATAATTTTATTAAGTAACCATGAATGAGAAAATACATGGATAAGGGGAATGTGAACAAGATCAAGAAAAGGCATATTAACTATTCATCTTCTACTTCCACTCCTCAACAAGATCATAAAAATGAAATTTCAAGTCAATTTGTGATTTAAAATCTCAATAAACTAAAGTACATTATTACAATAATAGGTTCAATTTTAAAACGAAGAATTGGCTGACAATTACTCAATTTCAAAATTAAATAAAATTTTGGAATGTATAATTTAGCAAACTGATGAACTCAGATCATAAGGTATATCTATCTATTGTGATTAAGATGAAACATAAAAAACTATTTAAAAATAAAGATGCCTCATAAAAAAGTGTTAAAATGTGTTAAGTGTATGGTAGCATTATTAGGATCTTAGCTTAAATTTAAATGGTAGGTTAAAATAACATTTCTGAATACATACCCATAAACAAATAAGGTTTTAATAATGTAAGTAGCAAAAGGCTAGTTTTTACTGGAAGAGAGCCTACAAGTGTAAAGTTCCAAAACGACAACAGTAATAAATAGTGTTACACATAAAATGCATTTTATTACATTTCAAGAAAATATAATGCTAATGTTTGAGCATTTAGGCATGACTTAATAAAAATACTTTTTCTTTTGTAGAATATGAGATATATTTAAATGCCCTAACTTCATTTTTTAATTAATCCTTAGATTGCATGCTAAGTTTTCCATTTTCCTATATTGTTACACTCATCTATCCTTGGCTCCTTACACAATCACTTCAGGAAAGATTGTGTTGAGCCTGGTCACCTGGTTGGTGCTATGCTAGGCACACTGGTCCCTCCTCTCAAGGATCTTTACTCCCATAAACCAATAGGACTAAATGAAGAGGTTCATAAGATAGCACCCACTAAAGAGAAAAGCACACTGGAAAGGATATTTAAAGACTTGGGCTTTACTCTCTACCTTGGCAAATCATTTCATTTATCTGGGCTGGTCTTCTCATCTGAAGGCACTCAGATACAACTGTACTTTTAACCAGGGTGCACTTACTGAATGAAATAGTCTTTGTGCAAATTGAAGATGATATATATATATATACTTTTTGAAAAACACTTCCTGCACTGAAAATAAATTTAATGAACATTCTCTGCCTGGTACACCCTAGACTAGATGTCTTATAAGTTATTTTCCAGGCTCAATGTTCTATAGAACTGCATGGAAGGGTAAGGTACTAAATAGAACAAAATTAAGTGCCATGCCTTATGACACATTTGGTAAATATATTTTAATCTTCACATTTTATTTTTATATATCAAATCCATAAATTCATCTGCATTCATAGTTTTTTTCAAATTTTACTCAAGTTCCATGGGTTGGGAGTTAATAGTTATAAAATTTAATCCTGATTTTTTTGTACTAAAAAGACAGTATTATATATTATAGTGAACATATTTAATTGTGTATCATTACACATGTACTTTGTTTACCATTGTTTACAAAAATGAAAAAAATAGCTTTTGTGTCTACCACATGGAATCATTAAGAGAATATAATTAGGCAAGTTAAGTGAAAGGTTTTGAAAACTGCAAAATTTTAATCATAGGCTTTCTTTTAAATTGAATTCTTAAGGTCTCAGTTTTTCTTTTTGAATGAAAAAGTTTAATTATCAACTGAGCTTTACAGTTTCAACTTTTGATAAGTCTGTAAGCTTATGAGCCTATTATATTTCTTAACTCACTCACCCACTAGCTAACCATATGATCCTGGCGAGTAAAATGTGGATTATCTGTAAATGGAGATAATAATCTGTACATAGAAGATAACAGTAACCTCACAAGATGTTCCTTAGGATTCAAAAGAGTAAGATGAGGGAGAGAACCACTATTTGAAATGTAAATGAGACACTTTATGTAAAGGAATTAGCACAGACCTTTGTACATAAAAAGGGCATAACAAAGAATTCCATGCTGTCCCATTTGCCCAAACAAAATAGTGTGTCTCATATCCTTTCTGTATTCCAAGCACCTTTAAACATTCTGGAGTCAACCAGATGACTTATTGTATAGTGGAAAACTGTAGTGGGAACCCATTTTTTTCCAATTTATAATTTTCCATTTAAAGTGATATCTGACCATACTTTTTAAAAGGCAAATTTAAAAGAAATCTTCACCATTCCTTTTAAACTATAAAATCTTATATATTCCTTTGAAAATTGCTAATATTTTAAAGGAAGGCAGACTTTATTATCTTGAACATTTACAGACAGCTTTTAGTGGAATCAGTTATTACTTTTTATATATTTCAGTTTCAACTCCTTGAACTTAGTAGTATTCATTATCTTTGCAAATTTCACCTCATATCTTAAAACTACTTTTAAAAAATTTCATATATCATTAAAATTGAAGATACCCCTTAACATCATCAGTTGTTCTCACATCATTGACATTTATAAAATGCACTATATTTCTATGGTGGAATTTTGAATGACACCATTGTCTTATAGATCATGTGAAAGAATTTTGCAGATAAAAAGGCAGATAAGAGAAAATTCATAAATTTTATGCAAATACAAATAAATCATAATAAAAATGAAGAAAATAAATAAAGGACAGATTTTCTAGATTTAAAGCCTTTAAAAAAGAATGAACATATTTTACGAATAAATAAATAAAATCTTGATTTTATGTACTATCCCTCAAAAAGTCTTTTAGGGGACAGGAAAAAATAGTCCAAAACACTGATTTTTTTTAACAAATAAATTTTATTTGTTGTGCATTCATCACTTCAATCATTTTAAAGAATTTTCATTTATTCCAATAATAATAATAAAACAATAAACAAACAAAACTCACCACCTTTCTACCTGTCTATGCTTCCCCTGCCATACATAGCTGCTGTTCTGATTTTATGTACTATCCCTCAAAAAGTCTTTAATGAGACATGAAAAAATAGTCCAATGCACTGATTTTGTTTTTATAGACATGTAATGCCTCCAGGAAATGACCTTATTGAATAAATGATTATCTATTTGATGTACATAATATTTCAGTTTTAGAAAATGTTTCATTCCATAATTGTCTCTTTTTGTCTTCAACCAAACAAGTAGTTAACATTTTCTCCATATGAGCACTCATACTCCTAGAAAGTACTAATTGTTATATGGCACTTGAATATTACATTTTGTGATTGACTATCTTATTCCCATCATGTTCTTTCATTCAGTTTCTTCATAATCCAAAACTTATAGGATAGGAATACAGTGACAATTCTCAGTTAACTCTGGGAATACAGGCACCACTTCCTTTACCTCTATGTTAAAACTGGTAAGGTGTAATAGGAAACGAGTTGAACATGAACTTGAACACCCGATGATCTAATCTTTTTCTGGAGCTAATGATCTCTGTAACCTCACAAAAATCACATCATTTTTAGCAGGTACATTCATTGTATAAAATTTGGACAATGAATTAGCTGATATTTAAGGACCCTTCGAGCTCTGCGAATGCCATCATTTGTGTGACAAGATGAAGTAGCAAATGTTTGTACATTAATCAATCAATATTAAAATGAATCAATATTGGTAGCCCATGGATGAAATTGGCCCAGGGGCAGGGGAAACATTTTTCAGCTTTCGGTCTGTCTCTGATTCACATAGCCAGCAGCCAAAGTAAATATGTAAGGATGATAAGCAGAAGTTTCAGAGTGCTTCTCAGTCATAGAATAGTCTGGGACTTTAGCCAAAGTGAAATAATAGCCAGTAAGAAGCCTCTGCATTTTTTATTTACTGTTATGGTAATGTCAGTGTGGTGGGGTTGGGGATAAAGTGTGGGAGAATCCATACTGGCTCTGTCAGTGGAAGTACATTTTAATAATACTACCAGTGCCTGACACTGTGCTACATGCTGCTCATACATAATCACTCGATAGGATGACTGATATTTTAATCTCTTTTTTTAATAGAGGATAAAACTGAAGCTTAGGAAATTGACTAGTAGGAACTTGATGGTAGAACCATTATTTTTTTCTCAGATCTTGGTGTAATAGAGTGGTTCTAAAATTTCCTTGTGCATCAGAACTACCTGAGATACTTGTTAACTCACTCATCAGGGCCCAACTTCTATGGATTCTGGTTTAATAAGCCTGGGGCAAGGGCCAGGGATTTGGTATTTCTAATAAGTTTCTAGGGAATGCTGATGCTGTTTGTCCAGGAGCTACACTTTGAAAATCACTGCTATAGAACAAGCAATTGTGAGTCAATAGAATAATATTATGATACATAATGCCAAATGATTGCCATTGATATTCTTATTAATCACAAGGTTTATGATGCATATGCTAATGTACTTTAGACTTTTTAGAGGAGATCTTACATCAGGTTCTGGAAATAAGCCATCATATAGAAAATATTTATCCTTAGGAATCCTCTATCAGCACCAAGTGATAGCTTAGAAAAGTGTCTGGTGACATGAAATATATTTGATAGCCAAATGATTGGAGCTTTCAGAAAAAAGAAAGATGGTCATCAGCACTGAGACCATAAATACTGGAAGACATCCAAAATATTGATTTTTCTAGGTGATGTTCTTATAAGGGATATTCCTGATAAAGTTGAACACTTCAAAAGGGGCCTGATTCTGAGAAATATTGGGGTCATAGAGGTAGGTATGCCTGGAAAATACCATGAATTACCCACCTGCTCACTCAGAGAGTGAAAAGATGCAGTTGGTAACAATACTGCCTGTTTGGCTACCCTTAGCAAATCTCATCCAAAATCCAAGTTAGAACTGCTACTGTGTTCTTAAACTAGAAGTTTTTGGATGAAGATAAAATGGAACAGAAGAAAGAGATGAGAGAAAAAAATAGTTAAAATGAGATTTTAATGCATATGTAGATAAAATAAAATGGCCATGAAATGATTGGCTTAATTTTTATGTGTATCTTACACATTTTTTCCAGATCTCTTAATTTGTTTTTTTTTTTTTACTTCAACTCTTCCAAGTCTGGGAATTCAAAGTAAAATATGACATATTTTCTCAAATAGTCATATTGCCTAAAGAAACTGCTGTCTTGCCACGCATATTGCTTAATGCTTTAAGTTATTTCCCAAACTGGGCAAAACATTGAGGGTGTTTGATATCTGTAAGGTCCTTTCTGGAGACCCTTATGAATAAGCAGAAGAAAGTCACATCTTGGGACACACCGAGGAGACCAAAGATATTTGCAGCCTGGCTGTAGTCTCTTTCACTTATTCACCTTTGAGATCCTAGACAAGCATTTCCACATTAGTATGTTTCCACATGTGTGCCAACCCATGATTAACTGCTCTACCTCTTTTACCTTTATATTTTATCAGATCTCACTGAGAGAATTTTACTATATTTAGAAGCAGGTATAGATGCCATTTGCTACTGCTTTATTATTTTACTGTTTTCTGTAGACACCAAATTTTTTATTCAGGAAAAAGGCATATATAATCAAAACTTATTCAGCTAGACCACAAATAGAAACGCTAATTAACATCATGAACAATAATAACTACTGCAACTAAGGCTATGCAACTGGGATGTTTAATTTTATTGGGTAATTCTACCCTTTTTTCTCCTTGAAGGCTCTCAAGGGAACTGGTATCAGGTTTTAAGATGCTGAAACCGTCTCCTCAATTTCTTCTGCTCACATTCTCTTCCAACGCTGACTTCTCGCAGCCCCCAACAAATCAGAAGATTCGGGAAAATATGGTGCAGCAAAAGAACATTTCAGAACATTTTCACCAAGGGAACCTGTCTAAGGAAAGTTCAACTCCGAATTCTGGGAGCTGCTCTCGCATTAACAGTGCGTTAATTTGGGTTGGTTTAGCAATTCAGAGGTCTAGAATCTCCCAGAAAGTCCTGTGCTCCGAAGACTGGAACCCGCCCGAGTTAATCTTTCTTTCTTTGGTTGTCCTGCTTCGTTATTATTCTGCAATGCGATACAATTCCCGTGCGTGCCCGATTTTCTCACTGCGGGACTGGGAGAGAATCTCCAAGGCGAACGGGATAACCCTGTGTTATTTCTTTTCTTGTCCTCTCCCCTCGAGCTCGACTAAGCTCTTGAGGCGTTTGAACCCTGGGATTGTACCCCTGCTCCCCTGCCTTTCCTCCGGTGACAGCGCTGGAGTGAGAAGGAAGGGGATCTTACTGGAGTAGCCATCCCTATTACTTCTTTCACAACACGTTTTCCAAACTCCCTGAGTGCCTCTAAGAGAAGTTGTTTGAGTGAGGGCACTGCTGCTGTTAGCTTAGGGTAAGGAGAATTCTAGGCGCTTCTGCCAGGTCCTGAGACAGCAGTGGCCGCAAGGCCCTTATCATCTGGAGTCCCGGAACATAAGAGCACTGTTACCTGCTGCGCCTTTCCAACTCCTATGCACACCCACCACTCTTGGGGCCTCCTGAAGGAGCCTCACCATCAATTCATGCGGATCCCCTCTCCCAACAACACCCCTCCCCCCGAACCAAGTCAGCCACCCAGTTTCAAACTTGGGTGGTCCATGGAAAGGGCAGGGAGTCTGGCCTTCTAGAAGAATGAATAAATATTCTCATAAGAAATAGACTGAAGAGAGGGACACCTTCCAAACCTCAGTGGGGCAAGAGCTCCTGATCAAAACACAAAAGTCACCTCTTCACACAGCAGGTATCTGAGTCTTGCTAATCTCAGGGGAAGAGCTTTGATGGTGGTTACAGTAGTAGGGTGGTTTGCTTGTTGTTACTGTTTTTTAATG
>PVKH010005635.1:0-21873 GCA_004027955.1 Chaetophractus vellerosus | reverse complement strand
TGAAATTCTAGTCCTCAGTGTTTTCTTCGGGACCCTTTTGCCTGTGTTCTCCATTCCCGCTCCTCAACTGCTGTGAGTTTCCTTTTATTTTATTTTTTTCTTTTTCTAGTTAACCAAATATTATTTTGTTATAAAAATAAAATTTTAAAATCACTTATATTCATGGGGCCGGCTGTAGCCCATTTGGTAGGGCGCCGGTTTGCCACATGGGAGGCCCTGGGTTTGGTTCCCGGGGCCTCCTTGAGCGGGCAGACCGCCTTGAGAAGGCAAGCCACCGCGGGCAGGGCAAAGCCGCCGTGGGCAGGGCAAAAAGCCACTGTGGGCAGGGCAAGCCCCCGCGAGCAGGCAGGCCGCCGTGTGGTGAGTTGACGTGGTGGGTCACCACATTGGGGGGAGTGGGGGGAAACAAGCAGACACGGAAGAACGCGAGAATGAACGCAGCGAGAACAAGCAGGAAGGGGGGAGGGGATATGTAATAAATAAAAGAAAAAAAATGGATCTTTAAAAAAAAAAATCACTTATATTCAGAGTGGACGGGTAAGTCTTTCCATAGCTTCACTTTGCCGTCACATTTGGCTGCTTTTGTTGTTGTTATTTTGTTTTTGTGATATACCTACAATAATCACTTTTTTTTTTTTTTTTGGTGTACAGTTCTGAGAACACCACAATCAGGATACAAAACAGTCCTTCACCCCTAAAATTCCCTCAAACTGCCACTCTCTAGTCGAATTCTCCCCGAGCCCCTACAACCACTGGTCTGGTCAGTCCTCTGCCCCTAAATTTTTGCCTTTTCTAAAATGCCCTATAAAGGCAGTTATATAGAATGGAGGCTTTTGAGTCTGGCTTTTTTTTTTTTTTTTTTTAATTTTTTTTTTTTTTTTTTTTTCCCCCCCCCCCCCGACACACACACCTTTTTGCTCTGTCTGCTTTCTGTGTCTGCTTGTCTTGCTGGTCTTCTCTGCGAGGCACTGGGATCCAAACCTGGGACCTCCCATGTGGTAGGCGGGTGCCCAAATGCTTCAGCCACATCCGCTTCCCAAGTTTGGCTTCTTTCAGCATAATGCATTTGAGATTCATCTAGCACTAGTTTGTTCTTTTTATGGCTGAGTAGTATCCCATTGTAAGGATAGACCACAGTTTGTTCATTCATTCACCTTCTGAAGGACATTTGTGTTGTTTCCAGTTTTTCTTTGTTTCCTTTCATGCATGAGTAATACATGAATAATTCACACTGAATGATACCCAAACAATATAGAAGTATATACAGGATATTAAAGTTCCTTATTTACCCTTTCTCCCCATTCATAACCTCCTCCCAGAACTAATCAATTTGGTATTCATTTTTCCATGCATTCTCAACTCAGTGAGGATGGTATCTCCCATTAGGTGGCGAAATTGGTTCTTGTTGGAGGGGCTTTAAAAAAATCTTAGAAATTACAATGGTTTGTGGTCTTCCAAAGGGTCACAACACACAGGCAGATATAAAGTATATTTGTGGTATTAAAATTTCATTGGGTGGGGCATGATTATGAGAAAAATGTCTGAAAAGTCTCCTTAGGGGGACAAAGGGGAAAAAAAGGTTGAAGAACAGCAATAGAGTAATGAATTGGAGATTTGTAACTTTATTAGTTGCTATTTGATGAAGCACTTCCTTCTATTTGTCTTAAATGTCTCTTGGTTCCATAAGGTTAAGGATGGGCTATTACTTTAGAGACATTAGTGATAGCCGGTCTGGGTGGGCTTACTTGTGTGTCCACCACAGGACCTACAGGTCAGTTCTCAGTAATAACAGATGGGGCAATAAATCCTGGACTCAGTTTAGCCCAGTTTGTATCATATGGAATTTATATATTTTAGGAACTGGTGTGGAACTTAATAATTTGCCTTGGGGTGGGAGAAGAACATTTTAGTAGCATACAGAACTTTTGTTGTAGCCCTTTATTTGTTATGTGACATCTGGCCTTATCATCTTATATAAAAAGTATTTTTCCCCTAACGTTTTATTATGAAAATTTTCAAAGATTCAGAAAGTTTGAAAGAATTTTACATTTAATACCCATATACTTCCACCTAGATTCTGTTATTAGCACTTTACTGGACCTACTTTATCACACATCTGCCTAAGCATTCATCCATCCATCCATCCATCTTTCTTTTTATGCATTTCGAAGCAAATGATAACGTTGTTTTTAATATGTTTAGAGTGCTTTTTGGCTGCTCAGACAGAGGTGGTTTTCCTATTGTTGGGGGCTTATCATCTTACTTTGGGGAGTTGAAAGAAGGCTTGCAAAGCCCTTGGATGCTGGGTGAGCAGACAGCAGAGGGTGGCCTATGCAGAGGAGCTATAGGAGTGCTGAGGGATAGTGGCTCTTTCTGGGAAAGGGCAGAGGGTTCATGCAGCTACATGGGATGTTTGTGGGTGATGGAGAGGGTGCCTGGGACCAGCTCATGCAGGTCCTTATAGCGTAAGCGACACCTCCATGTTCCTGGCAGTTTGATTCCATCCCAGCCCAGGTTCTCTCTGGGCTGCAGTCTCATAAAACCAGACACATTTATCTCATAGGCATCTCACGCTCCATATGGCTAGCACTGAACATGTTGTTTCAGTGGTGCCCAGGACTCTTCTCTGTGGCCTGGTGGAACATGGCTTACACAGTCATCTAAGCTTGAAACCTGAGTGTGCGCCTCACTCTTACCATTCTTAGCCCCACAGGAAGCCATTTTCCATGCCTGGCTTGTTTGTTTGTTTGTTTGTTTTTTTTCACCTCCTTTAACTTTAAAAGGGTGTGAGTGTGAGCATCTCTTAGAGAGTAGAAGGTTGCAGTAAAAAGCTTTACTTTGTCTTACACCCTTGATTTATTCTTTGTTACAATATTTAGCTTGTGGGAAGTAGATGTGGCTCAAGCCTTTGGGTGCTCTCTTACCACATGGGAGGTCCTGGGATCGGTTCCTGATGCCTCCTAGAGAAGACAAGCGAGACAGCAAGCTGGTGCAACGGGCTGGTGTGGCAAGCTGATGCAGCAAGATGATGCAACAAAGAGACACAAAGAGGAAACACAATGAAAGAACAACAAGGGAGGGAGCGGAGGTGGCTCTAACGATTGAGTGCTTCTCTCCCATATGGGAGGTCCTGGGTTCTGTTCCTAGTGCCTCCTAAGAGAAGAGCAGCAGACCCAGAGAGTACACAATGAGTGGACATGGAGCAGTTAGTGAGCACAAACAAGGAGAGGGGGAGAAATAAACAAAATCTTTTTTTTTTTTTTAAAGTATAGTAGCTATTTAAAAATATATTTAGCTTGAAATTCAAATAATGTTAAATGAGGGCGTGACTTCTTATTTTTTCAAAGGTAGAGAAGGTTAAAATGGTCAAGAGCCACTGTCCTAAGTATTTCTTAAAATGTTTTCTTTCTTTCCATCTTCTATCACTGCCCCTATTATGGCAGCCTTCATTGCTCACTTGTACTCTGCTCGCTTTCTTATCTTAGGTTTTGCTGTGCCCAAATCCAACCTTCAGTTATTGCCACAATAACCTTCTGAAAGAATCTCTGGCCACATTCTTACCTCATTATTGCTGGAAACTTCAGTTTTTCCACATTTGCCTACAGCAGTGATTGCAAACTCAAAATGCCTACAGTGACAAAATACTAGCATATCAAACCCAAGAGTACATTGAAAGGATCATGCACTGTGATGAAGTGGGATTTATCCCCAGAATGCAAGGGTAGTTCAACATAAGAAAATCAATCAGTATAATATATCACATTAATGGAATGAAGGGAAAAAAAAGTGATCATCTCAGTTGACAAAAGCATTTGATAAAATCCAGTACCCTTTCTTGTTAAAAAAAAAACACAAATAAAACTAGGAATAAAAGAGAACTTCCTCAACATGAGTTCTTGTTTGACCCACTGAATGTTTAAGAGTGAGTTGTTCAACTTCCATATATTTGTGGATTTTCAGTTTTCTATTAAAGATTTCTAGTTTCATTCCATTATGGTTAGAGAAGATGCTTTGTATAATTTCAACCTTTAAATTTATTGAGACTTGTTTGTAAATTAACATTTCGTCCGTCCTGGAGAATGAGCTGCGTGCACTTGAGAGAAATGTGCTCTGCTATTTTTGGACGCAGTGTTCTATATATGTCTGTTAGGTCTGTTTCACTTACATCGTTCAATGCCTCTGTTTCCTTATTGATCTTCTGTCTAGATAATCTATCCATTGATGAAGTGGCATATTAAAATCTCCAACTATTATTGTAGAATTATCTATTTCTACCTCCAGTTTTGCCAATGTTTGCCTCCTATGTCTTGGGACACTGTAATTAGGTGCGTAAATGTTTATGATTATTTCTTCTTGGTGGATTGACCCTTTTATTAATATATCATGGCCTTCTTTGTCTCTTGTAACAGTTTTTTACTTAAAGGTTATTTTATCTGATATTACTGTAGGTACCCCAGCTCTCTTGGTTATTACTTGCATGGAATATTTTTTTCCATCCTTTCACTTTCAACCTATTTGTGTCTTTGGGTTCTAATGTGAGTCTATTGTAAACAACATATAGATTTTGCTTTTTTTTTATGGTCTATAGTTTATTTGTTTTTAATATATTTATTATTAATTTTTTTAAGAGATACTTAAAGTACATAAATGTTGATTGTGCTTTTTAAAAACCCATTCTGCCAATGTGTTTTATTTATTATATATATATATTTTAAGTTTTTATTCCCCTCTGAGATGGTTTCCTCATCTGTCTACTCATTGTCTGCTCATTGTCTGCTCATCTTCTTTAGGAGGCATGGGGAACTGAACCTGGGATCTCCCATGTGGGAAGTGAGTTCCCAAGTGTTTTAGCCACTTCCGTTCCCCAATGTGTGTCTTTTGATTGTGGAGTTTAATCCATAATGATTTACTGTTATTACTAATAAGGCAGGACTTCAACCATTTTGTCCTTTGTTTTTATGTCATATCTTCTTCTTTTTTGCAGCCTCCTTTTGTGTATGGTTGATCTTTTGTGATGTAACTGATAGATCCATTTCTCATTTCAGTTTCTGTATACTTTTAAAATACTTTCTATGCGTTTACTCTGGGGTTTGTATTAAACAACCTAAGTCTAGTTTGTTAGGAAAGATAAGTGGTTTTGGAAAATACCACCCCCACTACAATAGCATACACATTCTCTGCTCCTATATCCCTCTGTTTCCCTTTTATATTGTTTGTATCACACAACACCTCCTTATATTTTGCGTGTCTGTACAAGGAAATAAGATTGTCTCTTACTCAGTTGTGTTCTAGCTTTTATAGGAAACAGTAGAGTTATATACCCAGGATACAGTATTACTGGGTTTTGCATTTGCACATTAAGTTACATTTACTAAGGATCATCACTTCATACTGCTCTAAACCACTCTCTTGCCTTTTCCTTTCAACTTGAAGAACTTCCTTTAGCATTTCTTGTACGGCAATTCTTTTGGTGACAAACTCTTAGATTTTCTTTATCCATGAATGTCTTAAACTCTCCCTCTTTTTTTTGTTTTTTTTTAAGGTACTGGGGACCTTGTTTGTGGGAAGCCGGCCCTCAACCACTGAGCCACATCGGCTCCACTGAGTTGGTTTTTTTCATTTGTTTTGCTTGTTGTTTGTTTTTGTTTTTTTTTTAGGAGGCACTGGAACTGAAACTGAGACCTCCCATGTGGGAAGCAGGTACTCAACCATTTCAGCCACATCCACTCCCTCTTCTTCATTTTTTTTTTTTTGTTTGTTACATAAACCCCCTTTCTGCTTGTTCTTGCTGTGTTCATTTTTGCATTCTTCTGTGTCTGCTTTGTCTCCCCCCTGGTGCGGTGACGCGCTGAGTCAGCTCACCGCGCAGGCGGCTTGCCCAACTCGTGGGCGGCTCTGCTCTGCTCGTGGGTGGCTTTGCGGGCGGCTCTGCTCTGTTCGCAGGCGACTTGCCCTGCCCACGGCGGCTCTGCCCCGCCCATGGCGGCTTGCCCTCTCAAGGCAGTCTGCCCTCTCGGAGAGGTCCCCGGGAACCGAACCCGGGGTCTCCCATGTGGTGAACCAGTGCCCTATCCACTGGGCTACAGCTGGCCCCTCTTCCTCATTTTTGAAGGACAGTTTTGCTGGATAAGGAATTTTCTGCTGGCAGTTTTTCTCTTTCAGTACCTTAAATATGTCATACTACTGCCTTCTCACCTCCATGGTTTCTGATGAGAAATTGGCACTTAGTCTTATTGAGGCTCTGTTGTATATAATGAATTGCTTTTCTCTTGCAGCTTTCAGAATTCTCTATCTTTGGCATTTGACATTCTGATTAGTATGTGTCTTGGAGTAGGGCTGTTAGGCTTTATCTGGTTTGGAATACATTGTGCTTCTTGGATATGTATATGTATGTCCTTTGTAAGAGTTGGGAAAGCTTTGGCCATTGCTTCCTCAAATATTCTTTCTGCCCCTTTTCCCTTCTGTTCCTCTGGGACTCCTGCGGTGCATGTGTTTGTGTGCTTCTTGCTGTCACACAGGACCCTTAAGGCTCTGCCCAGTTTTTTCTATTCTTTTCTCTACCTGTTCTTCTGACTGTATGATTGATTGTCCTGTCTCCTAGTTTGCTGATTTTTTTCTTCTGTCCACTTAAATCTGCTGTATGCCTCTAGTGTGTTTTTATTCTCCATTGTTATGTTTTTCATCCTCATAAAGTTATGTTCCTTTTTAAACTTTCTAATTCTTTTTGTTCACACAGTCTTCTTTTTTTAAAAAATGATGTACCAGGAGTGGGCATTGAACCCAGAACCTCATATGCGGGAGGCTGGCGCTCAACCACTGAGTCGCATCAGCTCCCTTGAGTTGACTCTCTCGCCTGTTTGCTTGCTGTCTTTGCTCGTTTTTTTGTGCTCATTGTTTTTTTGTGCTTGTTGTTTTTTTGTGCTCATTGTCTGTTTTCTTTAGGAGGCACTAGGACTGAACCTGGGCTCCGTGTGGCTTAACTGCTCGAGCTACTTCCTGCTGCCTGCTCGTTTGTTTTTGCTCATTTTCTGCTCATTGTTTGTTTTTCTCTTTAGGAGGCACCGGGAACTGAATCCAGGACTGCCAGTGTGGGAGGCAGGCACTCAACTGATTGTGCCATATCCTCTTCCCCTCTTAATATCCTTTAGTTCTAAATTCATGTTTAGTTTATTTCTATTCATGTTTGAACTTCTTTAATTAGTTGTTCCAATGTCAGTGTTTCCTCTGAAGTTTTAATTGAATTGAATTGAATTAATTTAATTGAAGTTTACTTGAATTAGCCATATCTTCCTGTTTCTTAGTATGGCTTATATTTTTTGGTTGACGTCTGATAATTTTGATTATTTTGATGTGCTAACTCTGGAAGTCAGTTTCTCCCTCTTGCCTAGGGTTTTGGCCTAGATTGGCTGTGTTAAGGCTCTTCTTCAACACTTGTTCAGCTTATACTGAACCTTTAGAACTGTCCATGTTTAACTGTTCAGATTTTCTCAGGTCTTCTCCTGTCTCTGGCCCTGGGCATGAAGTACAACTTTTAAGATTGCCTTTCTATGTGTAATTGTTTCTCCTCCAGAAGATTGTCTTTCCTTGGTTCCTTTTCTGGGAGTCCTGGGCTGTTCTGTTTGTATTTGTGCACGTTTTCCTCCCCAGTGGCTATGATTTGCTCAATCGTCTTCCTACCCTCAGTGCCACTTCCCTATGGCTTTCAGTCCTGGGATGCACCCAGACTTACTGCACTTCAGTTTTCCCTTTTTCCATGTGGCTTTTCTGCCTCTAGTAACTTTCTTGTTAGGGTATCTCATACCAGAGAGCCAGACGGGGTCAGTGTTCAAAAACACTCATTTTCCCATTAGAGTGCACCAGTGATTAGAGACCGGTTGGGTGTGTGCACCACTTGCCAACAGTTTAACCATGGGTCTCTTGTTTAATGGGGCTATTTTGTATGTACCTGCTTGCTGACTGCTAGGGCCCATCCCTGGGTCTATGTGGCCTTGGTCCCCGTGCCTGGATGTGCGTGGGGCTCTAAATTGCTGCTCTGAGTGGCCCTATGGTCCACAACCACAGCAGGAGGTGCCTGGGCTGGAATGCTGGCACTGTGACTCTTAACCCACATGGGACCAAGTGTGGGGGAGCGGTGATCCAGAATGGCAGGTTTGCGTTGCAGATCTACCCTCTTTTTTGGTGGTTTTTAATTTTCTTTGACACAGCATTTGTGTACACCTGCTCCCTGTGGAGTCTTTCTCCAGTCTCTGTCATCCTTCAGAGTTCCAAGCAAGAGGACTTGTCCTTTTATTTGTGTGTTTCTAACGGGAAACTTTCCCTGGGATGTCTTATGTTGCCTTCTTGATATATTCTTCAACATGATAAAAAGCATATATGGAAAAACCAAACTTATGTTATACTCAATGGTGAAAGACTGCAAGCTTTCCTCCTAAGTTTAGGAGCAAGACAAGGATGCCCACTTTTACCACTGCTATTCAAACTTGTAGTTGAAGTTCTAACCTGAGCAATTAGGCAAGAAAAAGAAAGTTGCAGAGTATAAGATACACATACAACTCATAAACAAATGAATTGTGTTTCTGTACACCAGCAAAGAACAATCCAAGAAGGAAATCAAGAGACCAATTCCACTTACAGTAGCATCTAAAAGAATAAAATACCTAGGAATAAATTTAACCAAGGATATAAAATACTTGTACACTGAAATAACTAAATAGAAAGACATCCTATGTTCATATTTTGGAAGACTTAATATTTTTACAATGTCAGTTCTACTCGAAGTGATTCAACATAATATCAACAATAATTCCAGGGAAGCGGATGTGGCTCAAGCAGTTGGGTGCCCACCTACCACATGGGAGGTCCCGGATTTGGTTCCTGGTGCCTCCTAAAGAAGACGAGCAAGACATCGAGCTGATGCAACAGGCTGGCACGGTGAGCTGACATAACAAGATGACGCAGTGAAGAGACACAAGGAGGAAAACACAATGACAGACCCAATAAGCAGGGAACAGAGGTGGCTGAAGTAATTAGGCGCCTCCCTCCCACATGGGAGGGCCCGAGTTTGGTTTCCGGTGCCTCCTAAAAAGAAGATGAGCACACAACAAACAGTCACAGAGAGCAGACAGTGAGCACAAACAACGAGGGGGGGAATAAATAAGTAAAATAAATCTTAAAAAAAAAATTCCATCAGCCTTTTTTTTTTTTTTTTTCTTCTTCCAATTATAGAAAAGCTAGTCATCAAATCTTCATGGGGCAACAAGGGTCCTGGAATAGCCAAAACAATTTTCAAAAAGAAAAATTGTTAGCGACTCACATTTCCTGATTTCAAAACATACTTCAAAACTACAGTTATCAAAACAGTGTGGTGCTGGCATAAGGACAGACAAATAGACCAATGGAGTAGAATTGAGAGTTCAGAAATCAACCCATACATCTTGATTTTTGACAAGGGTGCCAAGTTTACTCGATGGGGTAAGAAAAGTCTCTTTAACAAATGGTGCTGGGGCCGGCTGGATAGCCCAGTGGATAGGGCGCCGGCATACCACATGGGAGGCCCCGGGTTCGGTTCCCGGGGACCTCTCCTAGCGGGCAGACTGCCTTGAGAATGGCAAGCTGCCATGGGAGGGCCAGAGCCGCCGTGGGCAGGGCAAAAAGCTGCCACGGACAGGGCAAAAGCCGCCACGGGCATGGCAGGTCGCCCGCGAATGGAGCACAGCCAGCCACCCGCGAACTGAAGCAGAGCCGGCCCTGAATGGAAGCAGAAGCCGCCCACAAGTGGGGAAAGCCATGCCTGCGCAGTGACCAGTCTCGGTGCATCGCCGCAGCAGGGGGGAGGGGAGATATGTAATAAAATAAATAAATCTTTAAAAAAAAAACAAAAAAACACATGGTGCTGGGACAACTGGATATCCACATGCAAAAGGATGAAATTGGACTCCTTTCTCACACTATATGCAGTCATTAACTCAAAAGGGATCAGTGATCTAAATATATGAGGTAAAGCCATAAAACTCTTAAAAAAAATGGGGAAAACTTCAGGACTTTGTATTAGACAATGGATTTTTAGATATGACACCAAAAACATGACCAAAAAAAAGAATTGAGCTCCATCAAAATTAAAAACTTTTGTTTAACAAAGGACATTATCAGGAAAGTGAAAAGACAATCCACAGAATGGGAGAAAATATCTGGAAATCATATCTAATAAGGGTTTCATATCCAGAATATATAAAGAGCTCCTACAATTCAACATCAAAAAGACAATCCAATTAAAATATGGGCAAATGCCTTGAATGGACATTTCTCCAAAGAAGATACATATATGACCAATAAGCACATGAAAAATGCTCAGCATCATTAGTGTTAAGGAAGTGCAAATCAAAACCACAATGAGATATCATTTCAGACCCACTAGGTTAGCTATTAACTTAAAAAAAAAAAGGGAGGAAAACAACAAGTGTTAGTGAGGATATGGACAAGTTAGGACTTTTGTATATTGGTAGGAATGTAAAATGGTGAAGCCATTTTTTCCTCAGAAAATTCAATATATAGAGACTTACCTTGTGATCTGGCAACCCCACTTCTTAGTATAGCTCCAAAAGAATTGAAAACAGCAATCAAACAGGTATTTGTATATCAGTGTTCATAGTAGCCAAAAGATGGAAGCAACCCAAGTGCCCATCAAAAGATGAATGGACATACAAATGGCGTTACGTATGCACAATGGAATACTATTCAGCTATAAAAAGGAATGAAGTTCTGATATATGCTACATCATGGGTGAACTTTGAAGGTGACATCATGTAAAGTAAGGGAGGCACATTGTATGATTTCATTTATATGAAATACCTAGAATCAGTAAATTTGAAGAGACAGAAAAGTAGATTACAGGTTACCAAGGGCCCAGGGGACAAGAATGGGGAATTATTGTTTAATGGGTGCACAATTTCTCTTTGGGGTGGTAAAAAAGTTTTGGTAATGGATTGTGGTGATGGTGGCACAATATTGTGAATGTAATTAATATCACTAACTTGTATGCATGAAAGTGGTTAAAATGGGAAATTTTGTGTTGTATATGTGAATTACAGTTAAAGTTAAAAAAGAAAAAAATGACTACAGTGCTCCAGGAAGGTAATGTAAATTAGTGAAGCAGATCAAGTTTTAAAAAAATAAGCTGCCCAAGTATTATCAAATTTTATTTTTTACCGAGCTCTGGTATAAGTACATAGGACAATATAGGCATGTATGTGATGGGAGATTATATTTTGAATTAGAAAATGTTGAAAAGTATAAGTTGAAAACCAGGACATTTATTAACTAAAATTTGTTTTTTTGAACTCAAAACTGCTTTCATTTGGAACCGGGAACCTGACACATTTTCTTTTGTACCCAGATACCGTTAACAGGTCTTGGATTTACCCCCTTTTATAAAAGATTTATTTATTTATTCACTCTCTGCTCTCTGTGTGTTCTTCTCTGTTTGTCTTCTCTTCAGGCAGCGCTGGGAACCGACCCTGGGACCTTCTGGAGTGGGAGAGAGGCGCTCAATCTCCTGCGCCACCTCAGCTCCTTGGTCTGCTGCGTCTCTTATTGTCTTTCCTCTGTGTCTCTTTTTGTTGTGTCATCTTGCTGCACGGGCCAGCACTCCTGCACGGGCCAGCCTGCCCTTTACCAGGAGGCCCTGGGAATCGAACCCTCGACCTCCCATGTGGTAGACGGGAGCCCAATTGCTTGAGCCATATCTGTTTCCTTTCCTCTTATTTTTAAAATTTTTATTTTGAAAATTTTCAATCGTACTGAAAAGTTACAAGGATAATACAGTGAACTACCATATGCCCGTCTCTTTGATTCATCACTTGTTAATATTTTGCTATGTTCACTTTATTTTTCTCTCTGTATCTGTGTTATTAGGTAATTCATTTTTATCTGAGTCATTGAGGGTAAGTTGCAGGTATCATGACCTTTCATTACTGAATACCTTAGTGTGTTAGAGGAATAACCATGGTAAAACAATCAAATAGAGGCAGTTTAACATCCACACTATTATTTAGTCCATATCCAGTTTTTACCAAGATTCTAATGTTATTCTAATAGGCATAACAATAACAACAACAACAACAACAATGCTCTCCTGAGCCGAGTCCAGGTCAGTTGTTTTGTAGGATATCCATCTTTTGGGTTTGTCTGTCTCTCTTGTGATTGGATTCAGGCTCGTGCCTTTTTGGCAGGAATGCCACCTGCGTATATAGCTTCCTCCTGAGCGTCTCCCCTCAGGAGCCCCCTGATGTCCTCTCGGCCATTAAGGCGATGGCAACTTGGATTGCTTCCTCAAGGTAGAATTTGCAAGATTTTACCAATGATTTGTAATAAATAATTTGTGGGGAGATACTTTGAGACTAAGCATCTTGTCCTTAAATAAATGCTCACCCAATAGTTTTAACATTCATTGATAATTCTTGAATGCATCGGTTTTACTATGAAAGTTGCAAAAAGGAGATTTTCTAATGATCATTTCTTCTATCTTATTTGTTGGAATTTTCCCCTTTCTCCTTTGCTCTAATTAATAATTTTTAGTATTAGTATGGACTCTTGGGTTCTTTTGTTATTCAGTGGTTTATAATCTGTTACTATCATAATTTATTTTGAGGTTTAAATTGTGATTTGGCCAGCAAGACCAGTCAAGCTGGATCCTTTCACCTTTTCTCATGTCCCCATCTTTTTTTTTTTTTTTTTTTGGAAGCCTTCCTGACTTTCTGGTCCTATAAGACATTCTAGGTTCATCTAGGCTCATCTTACACATTTTCTGCCCCAGTCCCAGAATCCGCCATTTCTGTAAGGCATTCCTTTTAGAGGGAAGTGGTTTTTAGAACCCAAGCTCCGGGTGCTGGGTGTGCTCACTGCTTCTAGGCCATTTTAGCAGATAAAGTTAGAAGACAAATGTTTCCAAAGATGAAAAACACCCCTGAGTTTATATCGATACCTCTCATTCTAATTCCCAGAGTTCCTTCCTTCCCTAACCCCATTCCATATGTGAGGGTATTACCCATTCCATAGTTAGGGTTGCTTATTTCTATTTGTATTTGATTCAAGGGTGTGTTCTGCACCCTTACAGATTTAATTTTACTTTTTGAATATGTAACACTTTAATGCGGCTCTAAATAAGAAAATATACTTCAAGATTCACTCAGAGACGTGTCCTTTCCTTACTGCTCACCCACCCCTGTAGGTAATTGGGTTCATTCATTTCTGGGGTGTCCTTCCTCAGTTTCTTATTTGCAAAAATAAGCAGATACTGGGGGTCTCATTGCTTCTAGACCCTTTTAGTGGACTTAAGTAGGTAATATAGTTAAGAAAAGAATATGTTTACATGGATATATATATATGTCTGCTGAGGTTTGCGAAAAGAGCTCAGGAAAGATTTTCCCTCTCTTTTCCCTTTCTATACAAGAGGTAGCATGCCATGTGTAGTCTTCTGCAATTGGCTGTTTTGACCTGGCAGTGTATGCTCTGGAAGTCTCTCTCTATCAGTTTGTAGTGATCTTCCTCATTATTTTTTTATAGCTGCATAGTCCTCCGCTGAGTGATATACTAGTCTCTTAAATATGGACATGTAGTTTGTTCCCAATAGATATTGACAGATAACCCTGTAGTGAATATATGTTTGTGCTTATATATTTTTGTATTGTTGGAGGTGGATATTCACGGTAAATTTTTAGAAATGGTATTGCTGGGTCACAGTGTAAGACCATATGTAGTTTTGTTTGATAGTGCCAAATTCCTCTCCATGGGGTTGTACAGTTTGCATTCGTGCTGACAGTGTGAGAGAGTACCTGGTTCTCCACAGCCTTGCCAGTGGATCATGTGGACTGGCTTTTTGCCAATCTGAGACAAGAAATGGTATATCAATTTAATTTGAATTTGCATCTCTCTTATTATGAGTAACGGATTTACTTGAAAAATTCAACTGTGAGTTTTACCTTGGAATGATCCTTAGTTTTATAGATTTTTCTTGTAGAAAATTTCATTTCATAAATGTATGCACTCTGAACATGGCTTCAGGTTTACACAGCTGCCTCCATGTTCAGGGTCACTCTTCCTGAGGTATCTGTAGCGTTCTGGTCATCCACTGTTGTCATATTTTGTTTTAAGTACTCTACTGCCTGTAGTCTAATCAGTTCCATTTTTGTCTCATGTTATTAGCAGTGAGTGAAAACTAATCGATGTCAGTTCATTTTCAAAGATTAGAAAGCCTTCTTTGGATTTCAGTCTTCTGCTCATAACTTTTGGACTCTAATTTAGAGTTTTCATTTTCATTTCCGGAGATGGATTTCAGCCCAGGATAGTTGGCCAGAATATTCTTTGCCAAATGAATTTCCCAGAGACAATCACATTAGGAGTGAGTGGGCTGAGTGAAATGTCTGTGTAGTTACCTTGACCAGCCTTGTTGAGAAGGGTCCAAAGTAACTTGGGGAGTACCACCCCAAGTCAGAAGTCTAAGCCTTGGATCTGGCTTATGCTGCTGAGTTGGAAGATGAGAGTATGTTCTTTATGTATTTTCCAGTACGGTTTGTCTCACGATGGCATTTTAAGTTGTACTCTTTTGGCCCACACCCAGTCTGCATGTTAAACACTTTCAGAAAGAAATGTTCCCTCAAGATGCTTCTTGAAACACTAGCCTTCTTGGTCTGTCTTTTGTTGTCCCACTTTTGACGTGACATGGATGTAGAGGACAGCTTCTCCAGTGGCAGCGGTGCGCCCTTGGCCATGGACAGCACCCAGGCCTTTACTTGAGAGCCGGGTGGCCCTGGTGACTGTGAGCCAGGGTGGCCTGGTGGCCTCTGCTCAGCTCTAGCCAAGTGCTTCCTGGGGTGGTGGCAGTGCTGAGATTTTTCAAATGAGCAAGGCTAGAAATCTGCATTTTTCTGTGAAATATCCCAATTTAAATAAACTGACTAAAGTAGATCCCAGCAACAGAAAACATAGACCAAGCAAATATGTCTGCGGTCTGGATTTAGTGAGGTGGGGGGGACATCTGGCCTGCGGGGTGGCAGGCAAAGTCTTCCTAGTGTGCAGCACGCCCTCTGCGCCTTGGCCTTCTACACCCCAGTCCTCTAGTGGTGTTCTCCTCAACTGCCTCCGGCCTATTCGCTCATCTCTTCCACAGGTGCTTATGGGCTCTCCCAGGCCAGGCCCTGCTCTGGACTCTGCTGCTGCAGCAGTGCACACAGCAGTTAGAAAGCCTGCCTTTGGTGACATCTGACCCAGCTCTCGGTGGGCCACAGCCTTTCCTTTTTCCTTCTGATAGAGAGAGAGACTTGCATATATACAGTCATACTGAGTTTTTGAAGACATAAATTGGAACATACTATGCATATGTTCCTATATTTGTGTACTTATATAGATACTAGACATATGTTTAACTTTTTTCAAAATACATAATTTCAGTACATACACATTTCCTGATTCCTTTTAGTTGCATGTCTGGTATTTTATGGAGTGGCTCTACCAAAGTTTAATTAAACGAGTCCCTATAGGTAAGCATTTGCATTGTGGCTAGTTTTTTTTTTTTATATTGTGATATTGTAATGAACATTCTTGGAAAGTTGTGTATTCCCATAGGCTAAATTCCTAGAAGTGAAATTACTTGATCAATAGACATTAACATTTTGATAGGTAATGCCAAATTATCCTCTGTAAAGTTTGTAGCTGGCTTCACCTCCTTCATGTGTGTATGGGATTGACCATTTTCCAACAGCTTTATCAGTCCTGAATTTTATTGGTCTCTTTGATTTTGGCTAATCTGCTAAACAACATTTAGTTGCCTTGCTTTATTTTCTCTTTCTTTATTAATGAGATTGAGCTTTTTTCTTTAATAAAGTTTAGCTGTCATTTTGTGTTTCTTCTTGGGTTGTTTGGGTCTTTTTGATTTGTGAGAATTCTTGGTATATTAGGCATGGGTAACCTTTTCTCTATTATATGCTGCAAATATATATACATATATTTAAATTTTATTGTGGCTACATATATATATAAAATTTAAAGCAAGATCTGCATCAGGTGGGTTAGCTCAGGGCCATTTACTTTGGCCAGTCCTTGAAATTATGGGTTTAATGGATTAGTTGTAACTTTTTCTAAGAGAGATTTGAATTAGAAACATGGCCATTACAAATGTTAGAAAGACCATCAGGGTACCTGGACGGTACATACCGGAAGCGATGTTTCAGGTGGACAGCTTTGTTTATTGTGAGTGGTTGTGACTTTAAGCTCACTGAGGTCAGGAATCATTTCTTTTTCAAATTGAGGTATAATTTACATGTAGTAAAGTTCACGCTTTCAAGTGTACAGTTCTGTGAATTTTAACAAACACATTCAGTCCTCTAATGACCATTATAAATCAAGATTTGAAACATTTCCACAGCCCCCAAAGAGCCGTTCCTCGTTGTAGCCTGCTCCTCCCCACCCTCAGCCCTCAGCAAGGCCTGCTCCATTCTCTAGCCCGTAGTCTTGCCAGTTCCAGAAGGCCTTAGTATGGTGTGCCGTGCCTGGGGTTCATCCTGCAGGCCCGGCGTCCTGTCGTTCCTTCCTGGAGGTGCTGAGGAGTGTGCCGCTGTAGCGGGTTGTTGATCCTTCACCAGTTAGTAGTCAGCATTAACATATTGATTAAACCACCTAACACTGGTTAGGTTTTTTAAATATATTTTTAAACATAGTACTGATTATGCCATTCAGTTAAATGCTGCTTTTTGCACTTAATATGTCTACGCATTTTTCCATTTTTATTGCATATTTCCCATCTAGAACTTGAGCACTGGATGTTTCGATTATACTTTTTGCTTTCACTGTGTTCTGCACTGAGCATTTTAATGCACAGAGGTTTTTTATTTTTTAACATGTAGGTTAATTTCCTTAGGACACATGTTTAGAAGTAGAATTACCAGGTCAAAGACTATGGCATCAAGTGAGTTTCCCACCACTTCCTCCTGCTTTCTCTAGTCACTTGCATCTAGCATTGTGGAGGCTGGGGCCCCTTTGAAATCTTTGCTGTGTCTTCCCAACTTGCTTCCCAAATTCCTTTTTGTCTAATTTAATAATTTGGCTAAGTGGATCTGGGGAGGTACTTATTTCAATATTTATTGTTTTTATTGGTTGTAAGGTTGGACATTTTCCTCTAAGTTGGCTAAGTAGATAATTTTCTTCTTTTGTGAACTGGCTCTTCTGGCGTTTAAACATTTTTCTGTCGGGAGTTCAGTGTTGTTTATCTCATGGATTTGTATGAGCACTTGTACTGGTATTAGCTAGCCCTTAGCTATTTTTTTTTTAAAGATTTATTTATTTTATTACATATCTCCCCTCCCCCCCGCTGTGGCGGACGCACCGAGACCGGTCACCGCACAGGCGCGGCTTTCCCCGCTTGTGGGCAGCTTCTGCTTCCATTCACGGCCAGCTCTGCTTCAGTTCACGGGTGGCTGGCTGCGCTCCATTCGCGGGCGACCTGCCCTGCCCGTGGTGGCTTTGCCCTGTCCGTGGCAGTTTTTTGCCCTGCCCACGGTGGCTCTGCCCGCCCATGGCGGCTTGCCATTCTCAAGGCGGTCTGCCTGCTAGGAGAGGTCCCCGGGAACCGAACCCGGGGCCTCCCATGTGGTATGCTGGCGCCCTATCCACTGGGCTATCCAGCCGGCCCTAGCCCTTAGCTATTAATTACTTCAGATATTCTTTCCAAGATATTTGGGTTTTAATTTTATTTACTTTTGAGTTTTAAATATTTAAAAATTGTATATTGTTAAGTGAATCTATCTTTTCAGATATACCTTCACTACTTTTAAGTCTAGGAAATTGAATTTCCTTCAGAAATTTAGTGAGTATTCACTTCTGTGTTCTTAAAGCTTTTCTGGCTTGATTTTTCAATATTTAATATAACACTTGGATTGTTAGCTTATAAAATAGTTTAGTTCTTTTTTTTTATTTGAGCAGCTGTATGTTTACAGAAAAATCATGCAGAAAGTAAAGTTCCCATATGCCCCCCTCACACAGTTTTCCCTACTATTAACATTTTGCATTAATGTGGGACCTTTGTTACAATTGATGTAACAATATTATTTTAATTATACTTTTAACTATAGACTGTAGTTTACATTAGGGTTCACTCTTTGTGTTGTATAGTTCTATGGTTTCCCCCCCTACCCCATAACTTATATACAACCTTAAATTTATTTTATCCAGTTTCAAATATACAGTTTGGTGTGGTGTTAATTATATTCATAAAGTTGTGATTCCATCACCATCATCCATTGCCAAAACTTTCCCACCACCCCAAACAGAAACTCCGTACCAATTTGCATTAACTCCCCATTCTCCATCCCTACTCAGTCCCTGCTAACCTGTATTACAATTTCTGACTTTGTGAATTTGCGTATTCTGCTTAGTTCATATAATCGAGAGCATACAATATTTGTCCTTCTGTGTCTGGCTGATTTCTCTTAGCATGACGTCTTCAAGGTTCATCCCTGTTGTTAGTGTGTATCAGAACTTCGCTGCTTTCTGTGGCTGTGTGTGTAGCACAATGTGGTCATCTAGTCATCTGCTGATGGACACGTGGGTTTCCTCCACCTTTTGGCACTTTGATATATGATTTTTGGTGAGAATTGTCTCAATGTGTCAATCCTCATAATGTATGTGTGTATGTATGTGTGTATCTCTCTTCCCTGCCCCTCCCCCCAGTGATTAATTTCCCCCCGGATTTATAAATTATTATATGTGAGAGTTTCTTTCTGGGCCCCTTGTTCCCTCTTTTTCATCCCCTTTGATGTTCTAGGAATGGAGTCTAAGGAAATGATCCTAAATATGCCCTAGAAGTATTTATTTATTTTATTCTTGTGCCTTTTATGCAGTAGTCTCTCTTCATAATGCTTGTTTGAAAACAGGAACAAACTCTTTCTAAAGTAATACGTGGGGCTAACAGTTCCCTTCCCTCGTGCCCACAGAGCTCATGGCACACCTGCAGATCACCAGCTCTGCCAGGCTCTCTGCTTGGCAGGTTTTGGGCCTAATAAGGAAATTCCTTGTGTTCTTCATTTTTTTTCCCATCAAGGTATGTTTGATGCAGCTTGTCTGTTATCACCTGATCCCAGCTTCAGAGACTGTCACTCCTCTGATAAGAATATCCTACTAGTTTAAATATGTTTGCTGGAACATGCTTGTACCTCCATAAGCTCTCTTTTGGTTCATATATACAGACACATACTCTTCATCTGGTGATCTGGGACTGTAAAGCTTTGTAAGTTTCATTACTGCTTCGGGTTGATTATTTTTCATCTCCTGTCCATTTTCTCATGGAGATAAGCAGTATTTCCCTTCGATAAAAAGGGGCTCCTGCTTGTCTTGGGGAGCAGTACGCAAGTAGGGGAGCAGAGAGGAGGCTTAGTGGGGGCACGCAGAAGAAACCCAAAGGGGGCTGGAAGCTAGGGGTATCAGTTAGTGAAGAGAGCCCAGGTACGTAGGCTCAAGCAGCAGGACTGTGTTGACAAAAAAATCCGGGTATGTTGGCTTCAGTCGTGGTGATTCTGTGCTAAATTCTGCCATGAAAATTCAGTTTTTCTCCATATGCTTCTCTTACATAATTGAAGGGCAGGGCTGCATTGGCTTGCGTTCCTTTGTGGTAAAGTCAGCTGGATGGGAGCAGCCCCCTTTATGTGGGGCAGTGCCCCAACCTCTCCTATCTGAAGCCTGTCGCCGAGCTCCATGGCTGTTGCAGTTTAGTATTGCATTTGTACGGTTGCTTTCTCAGGGAAAAACATTTCTGTGTCCATGACCCTATCCACAGGGGGAATGGAAAGACAGATTGAGAGGACTGCCAGTGTCGCCCCATTCCCTGGCGCACACCATGTACCTTCAGTTCTCGTCCCACCCCCTGCAGACACCTGAGTGTGTGGCCCTGATCTGACCTAGGGAAGGTCAGGGGCCTTCTCCCTTGCCTCTCTTCCGGCTCTGTCCTCTCCTCTTCTCCTGTGCTGAAAGCCGCCCTCTCAGTGGAGCCTCCGCTTTCCCATTCCTTCCTCGAGTCAGGGTGCAAAGAGTGTTGTTTGGTCTGTGAGCTCCTTGGGAACTGTGATGCCATCTCCCAGAGAGTTTGCAGAGCCCCCAAGGCAAGACTCACCCTAGAGTTAAGAGCCCTGGTGCAGGCCCTAACCCACCTCCATTTAAAATTTTTGTTTTGAAATTGCTCCCCCTTTGTGTGCCCTCTTATAGAACTCTAAGGTCTTAGGCCATTCTTACATTTAATTTCCTTGTGCTTTTTTTTTAACCTAGCTCACTGTTTTTGAACTGAATTCTCAGGGAGTGTGTTTTGCAGTGAATACAGCCTACAGGTTTATAAGAACTTGCTGGCTAATGTGGATTCAGGCGTTTCATTTTAGTGATGTAGTAATTGTGCCATACAACCCATGCCAGCGTGTGTTCATTCAGAGGTAGCCCCTGCTGAATGCCTCCTGGGCGGCAGGCACTGCACCAGTGACTGGCCAGCAGTTCTCCTGCAGGGAGCAGACAGTGGGCTGGGGGAGAGACAGGCAGGCTGAGCAGCTACCCCACGGAGCGAGAATGCTGAGGTGGTGACCTCTGACCCTCGGAGAAATGGGTTGGTTAAGAGCATCGGGTCTGATGGCCAAGTGTCTACTTTTTGCTCTTCTCCATACCAGCTGCTTGGCTTTGAGCAATTTTATTACTCCTCTGCGGGGAATAGCTCCCCCACGGGTTGTTGCAGGCAGGCAGTGTGACATCCCATGCCAGAGGCTGCACAGAGAGGCTGTTCCTGACGGTGATGTGAGTGGCACGCGGCAGTGCCTGTGGGGCCACCCACCTGCTCCTGCGGGCCGTGTCCTGTGTGTGGGGTACAGCGGAAGGTGAGGGCCCCCTCCTCACCTGTCCTGGGCAGAGGCTCAGAAGGCATCTCAGCACACTTACCTGATGTGAATTCATAGCACCGTGGTTTTGAACCATATGACGCTGGACATACGCTTTCCGAGTATCTTTTCAGTGCTTTTGGATAGTAATCTTAGTAAATGGTAATCAGACAGTTATATTTGCCTTTAAATAACTTGACTTTAATTTTGATTTTTTAGGATAACATTAAGTTGGATAAAAAAGGGGGGCGATAATGCACCATGGCAGCAGCTCTCAGAATGTCCAGCATCAGCTGCAGCGGTCCAGGTCCTTCACCAGCAGCGAAGGCGAGGAGCCGCCGCAGTCCCATTCAAATCTGCCCCAGTCCCCCGCCACGCCCTTCGCTCCGTCCGCGAGCCCGTCGGCACCCCAGTCCCCCGGGTACCAGCTACAGCAGCTGATGAGCAGGAGCCCTGCGGCGGGGCCGAACGTGAACATCACCCTTCAGAACGTTGGTCCGGTGGTCGGAGGAAACCAGCAGATCACGCTGGCCCCGTTGCCGCTCCCCAGTCCCACCTCTCCAGGCTTTCCGTTCAGTGCTCAGCAGAGGCGCTTTGAGCATGGGTCGCCGTCGTACATTCAAGTCACTTCACCGCTGTCCCAGCAGGTTCAGACTCAGAGCCCCACGCAGCCCAGCCCTGGGCCGGGGCAGGCCCTGCAGAACGTGCGGGCGGGCGCCTCCGGCCCTGGACTGGGCATCTGCAGCACGAGTCCCACCGGGGGGTTCGTGGATGCCAGCGTGCTCGTGCGGCAGATCAGCCTGAGCCCGTCCAGCGGCGGGCACTTTGTGTTTCAGGAGGGATCGGGAATTGCCCAGATTGCTCCAGGGACTCAGGTGCAGCTCCAGCATGCAGGCGCTCCCATTCCGGCCAGAGAACGGAGACTCTCCCAGCCTCCCGCGCCGTCAGGAGGCACCATCCACCACCTGGGGCCCCAGAG
>PVKH010005634.1:0-13732 GCA_004027955.1 Chaetophractus vellerosus | reverse complement strand
GGTAGTTCAGGGTTAAACAGCCTAGGGGATGGTGAGGAAGCTCCAAGGTAATAAAAAATAAGTTTGCTATGTTGGCTATTTCTTCTAGTCTCATTCTACTCACTTTACTTGGAAATCTCATAGACTTTTACATATAGGTTGACGACCTCCAAATCTTTAGCACAGGCAGCTCTATAATGATCCAGATCCCATTTTTCAAGTATCCATAGGCAGCCATTCTCCAACCTAAAATCAAATTCTGTCTTTTCCTTCCAAATGATCCTCTCCTACTCTCTTTAACAACCAAATATTCTCCCTTGCCAGATAACTGGAGTCAGGGCAGATAGTAGAGATCTGAAGATATTGCAGTAGTTCCTGAGTAACACTGGAACAACTGGAAAAATATGGACTTCAAAACATACTTGCAGAAAAAAGTTCTCAACTGAAAAGAAAAAGAGAAGACTTTAGTGGGCAATTCAAAATATGTGTTTTGCTCTAGGAAAGCAGAAGAAAAATAAAACGAAGTCATTAAAGGGAAATTTATCAATAGAAAGAGCCAAAAATGGAAAGATAATTCATGGTTAATTAATGTTCTGGAAGGATCAGAACAAATAAATACAAAACTCAAAGATAAAATAGAAGAGAACTTCCTCAAGTCTAAAGCTAATTTAAATTATTCACCATTTGCCTGGAAAAATTGATGGCTGAAGATCCAGTCCTAGACCACACTAGCAAAGAAAAAAAAATCAATTACAAATTTAAAGGACAAATCCTACCTTTATCAAAACAGAAAAACAAGTATGTGTGTAAGTGTGCTATGCACCAAAGGATAAAAATGGGCTGTGTACAATATTTCTGTACAATTGAAAAATTAACAATATCTACATAATACGGAGGTAAAGTTTTTGAATAAAGAGATTTAAGTCTAACCTTAGAAGTCAGAGGCAACTGTATAAGATTGCCTAAAGCCAATTAGATTAGGTGAAAGTGGCACATAAGTTAATCAATGCATAGCATGCCTCCAGTCACAGAGATAGCTTCAGGGTGACTACATGACCAGTCTCTCCTCATATAAAAGGAGACATCTAAACCTGGGATGCACCTTTATGTAGCTATGACAGAACCAAGAGTTGGATAAACCTGACATCACAGAAGACAGAGAAGAAGAACAAAGATAACTGGTACTTTAATGATGTTATAAAACCCAGCATTAAGTGTACCTAACCTATGACTTTTCAGTTATGGGAATCAGTATGGTTAAGCAAGTTAGAATTTGTTTTTCTTTTACTTGCCATGGAAAGTATTATATCTGTTATGCTAGCCAAATTTTGCTTCATTTGTGAAGGCAATGGAAAGGCAATCTTAGATTATTGAGAACTAAGAAATGATACTCTTCTTGAGAAAATTGCACAAGACATGCTGGCTGAAAGCTGAACCAAAATTAAGAGCTCAGTATTGAGGTCTCTCTTATTCAATTTGGATGCCAAACTCAGGAATCCAGATAGAATTTGGCCTTGGAAATCTTCCCTAAGCTCTTATATTTCTTTTTCTTGTCTTTTCCCTATGCTAGGAAATAGATTTGTCATGCTGCATTTTTCATAACACAATGTTTGATGACCACTTAAAACAATAACAAGCTCTTCTATTCCAGTACTTGCTAATTATGAATAAATTATTTGCAAATGTTTAATGCTGTGCCAGAATTGCTAGACCAAAAAAAAGTCTGTGCCTTACTTTTTTATTGTTTTGATAGAAGAAATTTGTCAAGCACCATGATAAGTGGAAACAAAAAGTTTGCAGATGCAGGTAGTTTCTGAGATTAAAAACCTGTGCATAGCATTTAACATCAAGTTCCTATGAATGTGCCTCTTATAACTGTGTTTCAAAGTCAACTGATGGAAAATGACATTAATGGCCAAAAAAAGCAGTAGAAATAGATAATATTTATTGAGCACTAAATTTGTACTAAATAAATTACTTCAGCTCAATGAAATACGTGCTATCATAATCTCTCTATTACATGAATGAAGAACTAATACTTAGAAAGGTTAAACATTGTCAGTAAATGGAAAATAGGATAAAATAGGATTAAATCCAAGCAATCTGACTCCAGAGACTATTTTCGTGATCACTATTATCACTATTATGTATATTATCACTAAAGTAATATTTGAGGACTACTTATTGTATAACATGCACATACTGTATACATGTTCTTTGTGAAATATTCATTGCTTCTTCTCTAGCAACATTGCTTGTAAAGTCTTCACATTATGCCGTGAATATATGAAACTAGGCTCATTGTCATGTTTTCTCTACCCAACCCGGGCATTTTTGGTAACTCCCTTCCCTCCTGTGCTTTGCCTGACTCTCTTCTATTTGATCCCAGCATGGGTATTAACTCTAGTAAGAACACTTTCTTGACTGCTCCCTAACCAAAGGCTAGTTGAGCATCATGTTTAAGTCTTGACATAGTACAGGATATACTTCATAATAATATAAAACTATATGTAATTTGCTATTATCCATATGCTTCTAAGACTTTAAGAACAGAGACTATTTTTCCTTTTTTCCATCCTCAATACCCAGCACAATCTCTGGAACTGAGTAAACACCCCTAAGTGTTGTGAATTATTCAATGAGAAAATGAATGAGTGGAATATTTAATGTTAAATAAAGTAGAACTCTTGAATTACATAGATAATATAGATGTCTGCAGATTAATTTTAAATGGTAAATGTGAAGTCTATGGAATAAATACAATTAAAGTATAGGAAGAAGCTAAAATCTGGAGAGAAGAAAAAAAATTTAAGTCAGTTCATATACTCATTTACAGACTAAAAAAATGTGATAAATTAATAACTTAGAACTCCACTGAAGTGATTTTATTGTTGGGAATATGTGTTTCCTTAACATGATTTGAATGCTTTTTTGTCATCTGACTTATTTTTGTGTTTGAGTTTCTTTATCTTGAATGTAGTCACAATGAACTTTATTATGGTCTCCATTTTCTTTCTAAAGCATCTGCTTTGAGTTTATGGAACTTTCGCTCTTCACATTAAATGTTTAGAGTTTACAATTTTTTAGAAGCTAGAAAAAAATAATCGTAGTAATAAAAATTAAGTTTGATATCCTGACACACTATGTATATTCTAATAACCTTTTTGTTAAAGTTTGAAGGTGATAATAAAATTTATTGAAATGTAGGTTCCCTCAGGAAGAAGGCTTTGATAGCAAATGGACTCCCACTTTCATTTGGCCAAACTTTTCACATAGCATTCACCGATCCATGCAACATATTACACTTCAAATTTATAACCTTCAACAGAAGTCTAAGATACTCAATAGTGGGGATGAAAATTCCGTTCCAGTTCTGATGTATCTATAACTGTACTTCAAAAGTCCAATGCAAAACATAACATATGGAATGCTGATGTGGTTTTAGGGATAAAGTCTGAAGTCTCGTAAAACATGATTAATATCACATAAGACCCTGAGAGAAAAGGTCTAAAGTATAATATTTTGTTGTTTATAAGCAAAACCAATGTGATATATATCTGAGTAGATATGGAGTTATAAACCCATAACCTTCAACTGCCCTCTCGGAGAATGTGGTGCCTCTAATCGCACACATATTATCACTGTGATTAAACATAGCAAGAGCAGATATCAACAATGTGTGCTGCCCCTGGGAACTTTAGCCAAAGTGCAAAGTATGTTTGTTTTGGGAAACTTCCCACCTCCTGGTAAGCTCATTTAATCAGCCCTTAGGTATCCAGGGCCCTCATGCTGCCCTCTGGCTATCCCAAACTCTCCCATTAAGTGTCCTGCAGGCCCTCCTGCCTAAGGAGCATCACTGTTCTTCACAGGAACCTGCTGTCAGTCCCACTTTTCAATCAAAACTCCAGTTTCCTCATGATGGCTGGTTTTTGGCAGGCCCTAAGCAAAATTCTAATCTGATCGATCATCTGATTAAATTATTTCAAACTAAGTTGTAAAAGGCTAATAGTCTAAATTTCTGAGAGAAGCAGATTACTTGACAATCTAATTTGTAGAACCTACAGAGGAGATAGATTGAACTGGGAACCTTTTAGTGGCTCTATTTAGACTCAAATTCCTTCCATTACTTGCCATTCTCTCTGTCTCTGCCCCTCTCTGTCACGTTTCCTCCTTCCCTCCCTTCCCCCCTACCTCCTCCCTTCCTCCCTCCCTCCCTTCCTCCTTCCCTCCTTTCCTCCCTTCATTTCTCTCCCTTCTTTTCTTCTTATCTTATGCTTGGACAGGAAAGAACTGGGTCAGTAAAGTGTCACACTATTTTGCATAGTTACTTATCTTTAAATTAGTTTCTAGATAGGAATTTAACCAAGGCAATCATGGTCTTTCCCAAAGCAAATCAATTTCCTCATTCACTAATGTTGGCAGTATCTGTAGTTTTATCATTCTCCTTTGTTGGTGACTGCTTTTGTATCTTCATTGAGAAAAAAATAATAAATTAAAACTCAAGATAACATTTTCTGCTTCTTTTAATGATCTGTCACCTATTGAAAATTTGAATTGTACATTTGGAAGCATCACCAATGAGCTGTTATTATTATTATTATTATTATTATTATTATTATTATTATTATTATTACTCAAACACTTACTCTGCCACAAACAGCTATTATAGGTCAAAATGGCTTTCCCAGAAATGTTAACCAGCTTTTACAAGTAATTATTGCTATCTGCATTAAGTTAACAATGCAAAGTACATCAAAATATATATTTATTATCAGTGATTATTCCTTAAAGAGTTCATTAATTATAAAGAATACCATGGCTTATCTTTTATATACAAAAAATCAAAATAGTTTATATTTCTTAATGCTTCTCTGAGCCAGGTACTTTACACATAATGCATTTACTCCTCAAAACAAAATTATAATTTGGGTATTTGTACATACTTTCTTTTAACAGATGTGTGAAACTAAGGCTTGGAGAAGAATTTAAGGAACTTGCCTAGGATTACACAGTTTGTAAACTGTATTTTAAAAAATCACTGTATATAAAAGAAAATGTAACTCCTATTCCTTCTAGAATATATATATATATATATAGAAAGAGAAAGTCCTTTTGAAAGTATATTATATTTATTATTTGATAAATTTTTATTCCTTTTTAAAAAGGGTTATTTAAATACTTTACATATTATAATTAATTTTTTTAACAAGGAATATATTTCCTTTTTAAAAACGTTCCTTTTTTTTCTTAAAAAAAAGTAGTTATATATGAATAAAAATTATTCTGGGTATATTTTCAAGACATTTCTCTGCATAAACAAATATATATTCACTTGTACTGGTTTTGATAATCTTTCAAGCTCAGTCCCCAGCAGAAAGTATGGGGTCAGCAAATGAGAGGTGTGTTGACAAACATGTGGAAAACACCCATTTCTGAGGGTATCTTAGATTAACCTGGAAGAATGCTGGTGAGTGGGATAGTAAGACCAGGCAAAGCAATAAGAAGTAGTGTTATTTACAGGTTATGACCTCTAAGGGATGGGCCAAAGTAGAAGTAGAGGCACGGAGGCCAGGGTTTGCACATGAATGAATGACACCTCTAGTGGCAAAAGAGTGAACTGAATAGATACAGATGGATGGGAAATAATGGCTCCAAGAATCCTAAACCAGCAGGCGAAAAAGAAAATGAGCCACTAATCAGTCTATTGCTATAAAAATAGAAAGAGGAAAAACTAGAAAATAGGCTCATGAGAAGAAAACTGTATGCAATCTTAGAATATAACCTCAGCCCACTACTATTCCATTTATTTCTACTGAATAAACTATTTGAAACTTTCCTCCAAACACTGCTAAGCAGAAATACTACCTTGCAAGGGAGACGTTTGGAGAATTACTCCATAAATATCATAACTTTTAAATTATAAGAGTAATATTTTCTTGAAGTTAAAAATATGTAGTAATTCAGAAATATATAATGCATAAAATAAAAATGTCCTTCGTGCCTATCCTTCTCATTCCTGTGCCCTTGACGTTAACTATGTTCTGGGTGTGTTTTCAAGGCATTTCTCTGTATAAACAAATATATATTCACTTGTACAGTTTTTGTAAAACAAAACAGAATAAAATTATATCTGTTTATATGCAGATGTGGATATAATTTAATGATATAGTTATTTCTACTAAAAATGGGAACTTACCTTGCATATTATGTTATAACTTGACTTACTAGATTTTTCTTTCCCTCAAAATATAGCATGGAAACCCTTCCAAGTCAGAACATACAGTCCTAACCAGTCTTTTTAAGTAGTTACCTAATATTCCATAGTATGGGGTCACATAAGTCATTTAACTATTCTATAATGCCTTGTCACTTCTCAAGTTATGTGTTCACACATTATATACATTACCTTATATAATTTATATAATTATTGGCCTAAGTTCTAACTCATTGCCACTTCTGTTTAGTTTTCCTAGAAATCCAAGCTTATTGGGATGTCCAGTGTGTTTAATCAGGGGAATAGTGAATATTTATTCTCTATTATCTGGCAGAAATAAGATATTGAGGAACTGGTAAAAGTACTTTATCCAATTACTTCTCGTGCATTTCACACAGTATATTTTAAGGGTGAAGAAAGTAGATCTGAAGCCAAATGACTGAGTTTAAAATACTCTGTGGACCATAGTTAAGTATGTAAAAGTTTAACAAACTTAAGTTTCCAGCTCCTCTGGCCAAAAGTTTATGTTCAAGAAATATTAACTGGCCATCTTAAAAGTAAATCCTAAAAGTTGTGATAGGTGGTTAGGCAAAGCATTCCTCCGAGGATTCTAAAGAAAAATGAAACTTGCTGAAGGAGTCAGAGCGAGTGGGCTCATCCATACAATAGCAGCTATATTTTCATCCCTTACTGTTTATCTCCCTTGACCCTGAAGAGACCCCTGTGTGCAGAAAAATTTTGCAGCTGTGCAGAAGGAAACAAGCATCTGGCTGAGAAATAACACCGTAGCTCAGAGCAACTTTTGGCCCTCTACATCGATCTTATTAAATTTCAACCTTTTCTTCTGGAAAAGAGATTCACTAAGAGGAGAAGAACTACAAAAAGGATTTCTGGCACCATGACTAAAGCTAATAGGCTTCAAAAATCATCTAGGTGGTAAACACATGCACCATCAAAGGGAGATATAGGTTGACTTGGGAAGCCACGCTGGGCTCAGCAAAAGCCGATATAAACTCCCCCTTTATCCCTGCTAGAGAATTCAAATACCTGAACAATATTTTTTTTATAACAGGAATATTTATTATTTACAAAAGAAAAAATTAGTTATCAGTTGGCATAGACAAAGGCAAACTTGAGAATTTCTGTTAATAGAGCTCAGTGAAAATTAAATGTGCTGTTGGAATATCAAAGAATAAATATCTTCATGTGTGGATGGAGGTGGGAAACAATGTATATTGGCATAGATAGTATGAAGGAGATAGAATAAATGATTTCCAGGGTTTCCAACTAACGGAAAGAAAACTTGAGACTCGGTAACATCTGACTTTTCTATTTATAACTGTGAGCAAACACATAAAAAACAAAAACATAGTGGTAATAGATAGCACGGATAAATAGTAGAATAATTTAAAATTATAGAAATCTTTTAAAAATATACAGTTAGCCATAGGACAGCTAAAGAACTATGTAAGGGTTTGTAAAATGATTAAAACAAACAAGAATGGAGTTCCATATATTTTTATTTGCAAGACTATTCAAAATTAGATTGGGGTTCTAGAGAATAATAAAAGGCAAAGCGCTAGCAAAACTCTTTTGAATAGTTTTTTATTCCTCTAAAGAATGTTTATAGTTAAAATGAAGTTATGAGGGTGCAAATTTTATAGCCATATTGACCTGGAATATAAATGAAAATAAATATACAAAAATTCCACACTTTCTTCAAAATCTTTATTTGAATTACATCTGTTCCAAATTTGCAAAACCATGGTAGATCATAAATTGTTGTCATCAATGTCTTTGAAAAACTCATAAAATCAGTTGACCCTCTCCACAGAAAAATGAATATACATGCAAAATAGTGCAAATAATTTCTTCAGGATTAATGTCCATCTTATCTAAAGCTCACTCTCTGTCCCCAATTTAAAGACTTCTGGTCTAGAAAAAAGGTCATAATTAAATAAAGTGGAATTTACTAATGGCTTCTAAAATTTGACTTAGAGGAAAAATCTAGTTCATGCCACCATCTCACCATAAATATTCTAATATTCTGTATTTTCTTGGGCACAGGATGGGGTGGAATGGCATGAGCAGGGGCTAGGTTGGCAGGGGTGGGAGTGGGAGGATGGAGACAGAGCCCAGAACCAGCAACAATATCTCAACTCCTACTCCAGAAGTGATACTTAATTCTTTTCTCTCATTTCTCCTTTGCCTTCTCAATCCTCTAATATTTGTTTTCTAGGAAGTCCCACAGAAAGGGTCTTTTGAATAGGATGACCCTTAGAAATATGTTTCTAATACCCACTGTAGAATACAGAGTGAAAAAAGAAATCTAACCTAGGATGCTAAAGATTCCTATAAGCTAAATAAAGCCAACTTGCTTTTGTAAATTAATATAATACCTATTAAGAATCAAGATACGTTTATTTAACTGTTGCATGTCTAGATGAATAGTTTGAGTAATCTAAAGTACCAGGAACCAGCTGTGGCTCAATTGGTAGAGCCCTGGTTTACCACATGGGAGGCCCCAGGTTCAGTTCCCAGGGCCTCTTCGAGAAGGCAGGGTGCCTCGAGAAGGCAAGCCTCCACGAGCAAAAGGCAAGCCACTGTGAGCGAGGCAAGCCACCACGAGCAGGCAAGCCGCCGCGCGGTGAGCTGACTAGGCGGGATGCCGCAGCAGGGGGAGACAAGCAGACACAGAAGAATGCAAAAGCAAAAATGAGCACAGCAAGAAAAGCAGCAAGGGGGGGATATATAAATAAATAAATAATAAATCTTTAAAAAAATAATAATAATAAAGTACCAATCACCAAATTTTAAGAGTTTATAAAGTCTTTGCTTGCTATGATATAAGCCAAAATCATGTCATTTCATCTTAAGAAACTCCATGGTTATAGGCACACAGATATGTACACCAAAATCATACAACTAATCTTGAGTCTTCTCTGCATTTGTGCAAATAAAGTCAGTCAGTTGCACTGGGTGATAGCCACGTATCTTTTACAGCAAGTTTATCAAAATCAACTTATAAGAGTTTATAAAGTTTGATTCATCTATGCTCTTATTTCACAACTGCTTGCAAAAGTGTCTACTATAAGAATGCATTTTATAGGTATGTAATTTATAAATGACGACTACATAGTGGAGCATTGGAAACTTGGTCACCCTGGTGGATCTGTCAGTCACTTACCATTTTGTGTAATTCACTCTCATCTCTGTTGAAATCTTGACTTGGAGACTTCTCAGAAGCAGCAACAACTCCTGAAAAAGTATTTGTGGATAATAAATGATGGACTTAGGACTTATGCATATATATGCAAATATTTTACCCAAATAATGGCCAATATTCTTTAACTACTTTCAATATTTACTAAGAGATTTAGGCACAGAAAGAATCAGCAAATTAGCAGATTGTCTCTAGGCACACTTGACTTCATTGAAGCTGTTAAGGTATCAAAATGTGCTTATTCACCTTTGAATGGTGTTAAGTTTGCATATAGTCCGTGTTGGAACAAAAGAGATAACTTTTTTATTTGCATTAGTGATACACTAATGAAAGCAAGCGTGAATTGCAAATACATGTGATTTTGCATCCTGCCTCAACATATTTGATTTGATAAAACAGTATCATTCAAGTAACTGCCCAAGACACTGCACCGAGTCGTTGAGCGTGAAGACATTGGAACCTAGAGATTCTCAACTCTTTCCATTATGGTTTTTCTTGTTCACAAATAAATTTTAAAATAAATTAAAAAAATATATATATATATACATGTATAATACGTACAAAACGCATAAATAAAGAGAGGGAAAGGGAGGAAGGGAGGAAGGGAGGGAGGGAAGGGAAGAGGAAAAGAAGGAAGCGGGAAGGGAGGAAAGAAAATGAAAGGAAAAGAAATGCGGATGCTTTTTGTGTTACGATGTATCATTATCATCCTTGGGAGGTATATGCTCTTTACAGGCCTGACCAAAAAATAAATAAAACAAAACAAATAAACAAGCAGCAATAACAAATCAAGTTACACCACTAGCTACACCACCACCAAACCAGAGGTGATTCATTTCAAGCCAATTCACTCAGCATATAAATTAGGCAGGCAGGGTTGCACCACAAAGATCATCTGAGGGATTTACAGTACAATGGGTGAAAGCAATACAAACATGACTACAGCTAATGAGAAAATGACAGAATGAAATTAATTACAAAAGTGCTAGTCTTTTGAGTCTTTTTGAGTGGCTCAGGGTAGGCCTCATTGATGTATAGTCTGAAAAATTGGAAAATCAGCTCTTCAAAGGCAGAGCAAAAGACCTTCCAAATTGAAACACTAGAATAGGTTAGGAGGCAGAGAACAAAGGGTGATGGGAGAATGGAATTACAGATTCAGCCTCAGGCCAAGGGGAAGAGTAGAGATGGGGAAAATAAGAAGTACTTGTGTATAAGGGGAGATATATGATTTTAATCTAGTGACTAGCTGAGTTTGGAGTACCTGTGGGAAATTCAGATCTACAGCTCAGGACAGGTATCCAAATGCGCAATAAAGATGGAGTCACCTGCAGACATGTGGTACCTGAAGCTTTGGGAGTGTTTGAGATGGCCCAGCGGGCATGCATGGAATGACTAGAGAACAAGCCTGTAGAACGTCTATATTTCAAAGGCAAGTAAGAGAAGATAGGAATGAGATGAAACATTCAGGGAAGCAGTGGGAGAATCAGGAAACTCTTACCATCTCAATGAGATGGTAAGAGTTTCATGAAAGAAGAGAGTGGTGACATGGAATAATGCACAAAATGGCAGATTTAGCTATTGGATTTAAGCATTGGAAAGTCATTTTCATCCTCTGAGGGAGCAGTTTCAGTGGAGTGATGGGGAGAGAAACCAGATTGCAGTAGGTCAAGGTTTGGTTAGAGTAAATATAAGTTAAGGGGTCAATGCTAGAAACAGTAAATGTGAGCAGATAAGTTAATGAAAAAGCAGGTTTTGCCATGAAAAAGGCACATTAGAAGTGGAGAGGGAATGCAAATACATCAAAGAATCACTATGTAACATACATCAGTTTAAAAGTCGCATGTTTCATATGTGGTATTCATTGAAAAGGTTCATCAAGCCTAAGATTTTCCAATTAATAGATTACTTCAAACAACTGAATTTTAATATCTCAATTGTCTAATACTACATACTGATCACTAAAGAAGAAAAGATGTAATGTGTGTGCTTTTTAAAAATATCTTAATATTTTGAAAAATGTTTCTTTGATAAAAAATGCTTACTTGTATCAACAAAGGCTTACAAAGCTGTGAAAAACACTCTCATTCTAAATCTTTCAAAGGAAGACTACAAGGCAAAAAAAAATAAAAGAAAAAAAGAAAAAGAAAACATTTTATGCTATTTAAAATCTAAAATATGCATTCTTACCTCATGGAAAGTTAAGACTCAATAAGGCATTTGGAATAAACAAATGTTTTTTTCACCTGAGCAATCCTCTCAATATCCCTTAGACTGAATATATTTCTCAAAGAATATAGTACAGATTAACACATCAGATAATTGAAATTGACATTCTATGGGATAATTGGCTAGTACTCTTCCTGAGTGTCAAGGACCTTTGCATTTAGTTGACATGTCACCTCAGCCTCTCCAATCTGACTGCTCCTTTTAGTTTTTCTTTGCCTTTGACTCTTAATACAACTTTTTTTTTGGTGGGTTTGCCAGCATCAAGAAAACCATCTTTTTTTGTTCTAACAGAGTTCTATAACCAGGTCTTCCCACATAAACAATAGTTTACTTAATTTATCTATCTTGAAAGTGAGTTTGTGTGTGTGTGTGTTTTAGGAATATGTGACTCTTAAGATAAATTGCTGGATTTGATTATTCTTGCTTCTAATAAGAATGCATCTAATATCACTCCATCTCTCTCCAGGATATTGTTATATATATATTTTTTCACATCATTTTAGTTAATCTTCATTCTTCATGATCCCAAACCAAGTTAATGAGGAGGAAATACTGAGTTTGTCATAATATCTAGGTGAAGTTTTCAATAAAAGTTTGATCAGAATGGATTAATGCTTTATTTCAAAATACTGTAAATCTTAGATATAAAATGATATTATTTAGAACAGAGAAGCAGCAGGTTTGCTAAAGCAAAATTAGGCCTCCTTTCTTCTCTGAGAAATCAGTGTTTGCTTTCTGCTCCCTACTTCTTACCTTGAACGGTAGGTAGGAGCTTTATGTGAGTAGCACCACCTTTGGTGAAAGGGAACAGAAGGGAGAAAAGGAGTCTTAGAGCAAAGCCTTGAACTTGAGATACCCCCAGTGTGGCAGAAGAGTGTATGTTGGTGTGATGCCAAGTGTTTGTGTGTGTGGGGGGGGTGGGGGAAGTTGAGCTGAGGGGGTATAGATGTCAGTGGAAGAAATGTAGATTCGATGAACCAAAGTCATGGCTGGGGAGACAGCCAAAGGGTGAGCCAAAGAGTGTGAGCTCCTGGGTGGGGCTGTTTTTTTCTCAGGAGATCTTCAGAATGTAGCTGTTGTACAGCTAAAGGGATTTCCCTGTGAGAGCACTGGTGCCAATTTTTTAGCTCCCTTGAGCCCCAGCACCATAATTCCAATTGCCTCATCATCAAACTAATTTGTGAAAGCAAGCACAGTAGCTCTCAAAAGCAGCAATTCTTTCTGATTTCCCTTTCTTTGCCAATGGTAGCAAATTCTCAAAACTCAAACTTTTGAACATTTGAGTGGAGTCTCTGATTGATGACTAGTCACTAAATCTTGTCTTTTTTTTTTTTTTTTTTCCTCTTTTCCTTCAGTTACTTTGTCTCTGGGAGCCCTGAATCTTACTTTTCTGATATCATTTCTACTTCCTAGCCTCCTTAAGTCTAGAAAAGGGTTTCTCAATCTTGGCATTATTGACATTTTGGTCTGGATAATTGTTTGATGTGAGGGGCTGTCCTGTGCACTGTAGGGAACTTAGCAGCATTCCTGGCCCCTACTGACAATCTCCTGCAGTTGTATCAGTCAAAAATGTGGCAGACCTTGCCAAATATTCCCTGTGGGCAAAATGGCCTCTAGTTGAGAATCAATAGGATGCTAGCTTTGTTGACTTGGTATACCACTGGTAGACTCAGCTTCCTTAACTGACCTATTAGGAGCACTTGACACAGTTGTTTCAGATGCATTATGCCACTCCTCTGCCCAAAATATTCCAGGGTTTTCCATCTCATTTCAGTTAATAGCCAGTACTCTCACAATGGCATATATTGTCTGTTTTGGTCAGCCACAGAAGTGCCTTTTGAAATACACCAAAGATTGGTCGGTCTTTATAAAGGGTATTTATTTGGGGTAGAAGCTTATAGTTACCAGGCCACAAAGCATAAGTTTCTTCTCATACCAAAGTCCACGTGTTGGAGCAAGATGGCTGCCAACATCTGTAAGGGCTCAGGCCTTTAGGATCCTCTTCTGCCAGGGCTGCGTTTCTCTCCAGGCTTAGCTTCTGTTTCCTCCACAAGTTCAGCTGTAGACCATGAGGTTCTCTATGCGTTGCG
>PVKH010005633.1:0-21884 GCA_004027955.1 Chaetophractus vellerosus | reverse complement strand
TTTAGTAGGAACAGCAGTTGTTTTTTTGTTGTTGTTTTGTCTTGATTTTTTTTAAGGGCTGCTAATAATTCTGACCCCCCTTTCAAAAACAATCCACCCCTCACTAAGAAAAAGTCAGAGCGACTGACTAATGGGAGTAATTCAAAGTACCTCAATTAAAATTCAGGTTTTGGCCTTTCGAGCAGTCTATTTAAAGATTTTTTTTTCTCCTAGATTGGTTGTAGACAGATGATTATTAAATATTTATGTGTCTGTGAAAGGGGCTCTAGGAGCTTGGCTCGGCTCAGGGCTGAGCTTTTTGTTGCTGTTGTTAGCCCTCTTTGAGGGCCCAGAGAGTGATTACTTTATTTGTCTGCTTAACCACCTGGTCTCCAAGAGTCCCCACAAACCAGCCGGTCTGTCTTAACGTGGTGGGATAGCAGCACAAGTGCTCTTTCCACACACATCACAGAGTGACTGAGGAGGGCCTTCTCTCAGCTGAGCTAACTCAGGTTCTCCTTCTGTGCTCAATTCCTACCCCCAGTCCCCTGAGCAGCCTCTGCTGACCACCCCAGCCTAAAGGGAGCGGAACATTCTCTGAGCTTCCATGGGACTTGCCATATATTGCTCTGTATTAGCACGTTCACTCTCCAGATAGAGAAGATTCCATCTCCTTAAATGGTTTACCGACTCCTTCAAGCCAGGGCCTGGGCCTTGCCTGGGGGTGCCGCACTATCCATACTTGGTGATTGGTTGATATGTTCTCCTTCCCATTGAGAAACAACTTTCAAAGCAACCTGAATCTCTGCAATGGGGTCTTGTCACAGTGCCCAGAATCTTCCTTGAAGAGAACTAAGTCAACTTATTTTAATGCCAAGCTTCCTTTGAGGAATGGGGTGAGACTGATCAAGGAGTACTCTGTCCTAAGGCTAAGCACAAGGACATGGGGTAGGAGGTACAAGATGATTTGTGTCCTTGTATGTATTTAGTCAACCAAGGTTTATAATTTTTTTTTTCTATGCAGAAAGCATTGAGCAAAGTGATGAGTTCACCAAGTCAGAAAGACTTGGTCACTCTATACTATGGAACATCATATACAACTTTAAAATATATTGAGAGACATGCATAATGTGTTGGAATTTTTAAAAGAAAGCAAAAAGCATAGTAATATTTATAGTATAGTTTGGGGAAATTTAAATATATATACATTTACATATGCATACATACATACGTAGAGAGAGAAGGAGAGAAAGAATGAACTAGCATGCTACCTTGATGGAGGGGAAATGCATCTATCTTGTTTGCCTTCCAGCAACGAGGACTTACCAGTATGAAAGTAGACTCCAATAAAACAATATTTTAAAAGGAAAGGTCATAGTCCCTGTTTTCAAAGTTTACTCTGGTACAGTGATTCCTCAAACCCTACACCTTCTGCAACAAAATCATCTGAGAAGACGTACAAATGTGGATGCGGAGGACCAGACCTGGGACTTCTGATACAGTAGACCTGGGCTGTGGCCACAGTCTTTCTCTCTGTCTCTGAGTTTCTCCCACATGTTTCTGATAATATGCCAAGTTTGGTAACCAGGAGACTGGTGGATCCACCAAATGGATATGCAATCCTCTGCTTCCACCTCTGTGTCATGGCTACATGGAGCTATAGTGCATAAGCAAGAAAGAGTGATTTACAAGTTTATCCATCAGGATTCTATTCTTGCTTTAAATATGAGGGGAAGTCATCTTTTGGTTCAGAAAGTACCCTCCACCTTGATTTCAGGTATACATGAAAATCTAAGCTGGGAATATAGCACACTATCCCAACAGACTTAAAGAAATGTGGATCAGTTTTCATTGTATTTCATTGAAAATTTACTCAGGAGTGCAAATGCCTATATTAAAAGCAAAGTACCTAAAACAACCTCCAAAGCAGATGTACAACTAGGACTTTATGGGGTACATTTACAAATTACTCATTACCTCAGAGATGAGTTTTAGTCAGTCCTTACTCATTCATTTTCTCATTCATAAATTTACTTACTCCTTTATCACTCATTCATTCATCTAACAAATGTTTTGGGCCATGAGAAACCCATCAAAGCCACCTGGGCTACAGAATGTTGGCTTTTATGCCCTACCCACACCCCCGCCCCCCACCCATCCCCATTGATACCAAATCTTGTCAGGTGGTACCAAGAGTCACACAGATGACTAAAGACAGACAGAGCAGGCCTTTCTCCGTGGCCACAAACCACCATGCTTAGAATCTATAGGAAGAAATCCCATTCCAGGCATTTCAATGTTGACTGGTTTCCTCTCCCCCCCACAAGACCTTGTGACCTCAGAGAAGGCAAACTCCTTCCACTCCCTTAGGCAACACAGTCACCAAGAATTCATTCATCTCACCTTCCCAAAGAAGCCTCTTCTGACCTCTCTGTTCACAACTGCAACCTGCCTTGCCACCTCCACCCAGGACTACTCATTTTATTACCTGTTTTTTTCTCTCTTTTTCCATAGCATTTGTCATCTTCCAACATTCCATATAATTTATTTAGATATCATGTTTATTGTTTAACATCATATATATAAGGTCTATGAGAATGTCTCAGTTTTGCCCACTGATATAATACTAGCTCCTAGGACAATGGCTGACACATGCTTGACAGTCAAGTTGCTGAATGAAAGAAGGAAGGAAGGCACTTTCCTCCCACCATGTGCCAGCCTTGCCTCCAGTCAAACAGGTGGGAGGGTTAATCTGCTGTCGGCAGCCATGACTCAGAAGGAAGGATCTGGGGGATTATCAACTGCCTCAGATTTTCCACCTGCCAATCCTCTCCAGAAGTGGGATGCCTGGGAACGGAATACTCACCTATCACTGCCCATCTCTCCTCACAGCCAGGGCTGGCTCCCTGTTCTGACTGCACTCTAAAGGCTGGTCACTGGTTCCTTCCCCAGATTTGCAAAGGCCAGAGCCATTTACACATAAATACCAGCCCCCACCCAGGCACAAACTCCCTCACTTATTAAAAACAATAGGGATTTCCCTTGGTGTTTCTGACTCTGTAAGTGGCAAAAGTGAGTCCCCACGAGGTTAAACTGTAGCTCGTCTTCTACTGAGGAGCCCAGCTTTGTATTTCCAGCCTGGGGGTCGTTCACCCCTGTATCTTGGGTCTTCTCCAAGCCCTGAGACTAGAAGAACCTTCTCAGTCCACCCCTGGCACCTTGGCACAACCTACGAAGTTTCTGCAAGCTTGAGATGATCCAAAACTATGGAAACAAACTATTTTTCAGGAGCCCAGTCTTGCCTTAGAGCCAGGGGCTCTACCTCTCTCCTGTCATGCCTCTGACCTCTATCTCCTTGCTCTGTCTCACACACTCAGATGAGTGTTCTTCAAAAATTAGCTGCTGTAGTCATTTAATTAAAGATGCCCCAGGAGATGGGGGCAACCATAATGAGAATTACTACTTACTCACCGTTAGGCCCTTTACAAATATTACCTCTAATGCAAATAACCCCTGCAAAAGAATCATTATCTTCATTTTACAGAAGGAGAGACTGAGGCTCAGAGGGTGTGAATCACTTGTTCCAAGTCACCTTGTTAAAAAGTGCTGGAACTGGCATTTGAAAACCCAGACTTTGAGGTCCATGCTTCTGCATCACACCACAGAAGGTGGAAAAAGTTCTCCTCAAGTCCTCAGAGTCATTTCCATGATCTCCAGGCCCGACCCTGTGAGGTTTAGAAGAGGCTTGCAAACAAGCCCGGCCCATCTCAGGCCCCCTGAGGGGCAGCAGATGCTCAGGTCCAGGATTTGGTTGTGGGTGGGTGGGTACAGGGACATCTCCTGTTCTCAGGGCTTTTCACCCACGAGGGTCTGCAGGCATAGAACAAAGGGTCCTCCTTTAAACTTTTTAAGAGCCAGTGAAATACTTGAGATCTGAAAAAAAAAAAAATGGCTCCAAAATATGAAATAAAAATTGCAAAACTAAGATTAATAACTGCCTAAATCACATTACAACAGAAAGAAACAGTATATCCATTGGTCAGACTTGCAATTCAAGTCTTACAGTTAACTATAAATATAAGAAAGCTTAAATCATAAGAAAATGAATGTATCCTTAAATCTCAAAACTATAAAAAGTGATTTTTAAAGTCCTTCCAAAACTTTTACGTTGAAAATTCATAAATCCTATATAATGTGAGATGTGGGATTATTTTGATAATGTTTGGTATGCTGGGTGATGAGGCCTCCAAAGTAAAAGTGCCCAGGATGTTCAAAGGTTTTTAAATGGCCCTGGTGAGAAGGCCAGGCTGGGAAAGCACGCGAGGGTTACCAGCTTCATTTTTCCTGTTTGTGTTTTGCTAGGGTAACCCAGCATGTAAAGGCTGACCTGCTTCCCAGACAGGGAAAGCCCAAGACCACGCAGGGCGACAAGAAGCCATGAGAAAAACAACCAAACAGTAAAAAGAATTTTGGACTCTCAGTGTCCTACCGTAAACAGGGTCTCCCGGGAGGCAGTGTTGATGCTAGAAAAGGACCAGACCAGGAGTCAAGAGACCTGGTTCTCAGTCCGTCTTCACTACCCGCAAGTTGTAGGACTTGGGTGTAGGACTGTGCCTAGCACACGATAGGCACTGAGTAAAATTTACTGGATGAAGCGCTATGAGGGAGCTTGATGAGACCAGTGTTACCGAATGGTGTACTTGGAGATCACCTGGGGAGAGAAAGGGGAGCAAGGAAACAAGCAGGCCAGGCTCCGGATACCAAACATGCCCCCTCCCCCCTCATCCAGCTCCCTCCCCAAATCTACTTTACAAAATCAGGCTTCCAAGAAGCCCTCCGATGCCGGGCTGGGTGGGGTCTGAGAAGACAGCGTCACGAAGGGCTCTGAAATGGCCCCACATGCTTGGCCACCTTTATTGCAGACACAAAGGGCTCCCTGGAGCACTCCAAACCTCTACTCCCCAGCCCACCCTTTGCTTCCCCCAACCTCAAGGTTAACCTCTCAGGATTCGTTTCCACCACAGCCCCTAAACAAGGCTTCTCCGAAATCTCCAGACAAAGAAAAACCAACTTCCTGGATATAGGGCCTCTCTAGGATGCTGCGCCGACATGGTCCTCTCTCATCCCTTCATCCAAAACCCAGGGCTGAAGAGAACCCATGTACCCCAGCTGCACAGAGACACAACCCCAAACCAACAACCCACACAGGAAGGCAGGCTGGTAGCCTCCCACCAGACACAGCCGCAGAAGCCATCTTCATTTGCAAGGTTTCACACGTTCCCTAATTATTTCAAGAGGACTTTCAGACTGAGGTAATCGGCTCCCTTTTATCACTTGCCACACATGTACTGTCACACGCTGTAGCATTCATCTGCAGTACCCCCTTGAATTCCCACCCCCTTACCAAAAACCCAAATAATTTAAAAAACATTTTTATCCTAAAATGTTCTCCTCAATTTTAAAAAAATTATCTTCAAGAGAAGAAATTTCTTTCCATTTCAATCCCACAACAAGGAGAATGTCAGCCCAGCTTTTTTTTTGACAGACAAATTATTGAATCAAAGAGAAAATGCCATTAAGCTCACAGGTTAGCAAGTGTCAGGAATGGTTTAAAGAGATATCCCCATTTATCTTCCAAACATGCACGAAATGTCACTAATGTGTGTTTATCATGTATAATCAGACAAAGAAAATATCGAAATAAAGTACTCCCGCATACAATAGAAATCTCCTTCCATCCTTCAAGATATCAGTGCTATTCAAATAGAATAATAATGATGAAGCCTCTCTCTTGAAAATGGAAATCAAGTGAAATGTAGATAGAAATGATTTTTTTTTGGTAGTTGATGTACATTTCTAAAGTGCATTAACAGGAAATCCAGAACTTTTTAGGTCAATTATATTGTCAGTATTGTCAATGCCACTGAAATGAATACCGAAGTAGTGCCTGTTCTTTCTGGAATCAAGCTACAGAAGAAACCCCTAGATTAGGGGCCTTAGAGAGAAATGAGAGATACATTGGAAGCCAGACATTGTTCAAGCATGCATATATATATATATATATACATATATACATTTTTTTCATTCAAATCAATTGAAGAACCAGGCATTTTGGCATATTATAAATCTCAATAGAGAAAAAAAAAATCCACAACTGATCTAAAACCTAGCTTTATTTTCCTCCCTCTTCTCCCTCCATTATGTCGAAGCTTATTTTTCCAAGTCCAGGGACTATGACAATAAACCCCAGCCCCAAAAACAAATGCTATGGACAGCGAAAGCTCTGTTGTTACTAATTCTGGACTTGGGAGGCCCGGAATGTGAGCTGTCCTTTGGAGAAAAGGAATTCCTAACCCAAAGCCACAGGCAATCCAACCTGGAAGAGGGTCAGGCAATCCTACCTGGAAACCTTTTCACCTTTGCTGCATTCTCTCCCAACAGTCCCACCAGCCGTGTGATGTAATATTTCCAAGATTTCATGAATTTTCCAAGAGCAGACACAATGTTTGTTTAGGTAACTGCTGGAAGTCCAGCATGTAGGACAATGAGCTGAAAATAGCTCCTGCTCAAGAAGTTGGTGAATGAACAGGCAAGTGAAAAAGCAGCTGTTCCTCTTCTCAGCCTTCTTGCAGCCCCATAATTCTCTGATTCTTTGATGGTCTACAGCCCCACAGGGTGGAGGCGAGAGTCAAAGTCCGGGGCATCTGTGTGCCTCGGAGGCAATAGGCTACCACTTCAAGAGAGTTTCTATTCTCCCAAATAGATCCTCAAACACAGGTGCTGTTCCATGCCAGGGAGAACATAAGAAAAGAGGGTCAGTGCCAGAGAAAAGCGATTCATTTCATCTGAGCGACCTGAAAGCCAAAACAATTTCCAGCTAACATTGCAGAATCACGGAAGAGAGAAGACCCTAAAAGGTGGAGCGCCATGTAAACAGAGCAGGCTCTTGGCCCCACCATCCAGCTCTGTTGTCCCCAGGCCCTCACCTGGAAAATGAGTGGGGAAATGTGTGTCTGGTCCTTAGAACAGGGTGTGGCCCTTTGCGAGTGCCCAATAAATGTGAGCTATTATTTTTAACAGCTATCATTATTATTGGCCTTTTCTGTTTATTTTAAAAATTGAGAATGAGGCTGAGGGAGTTGTGTGAATCCTCGGGAATTTGAGTGAGAACAATTTGACCAGGATGGAGGTATCCAGAGGCCAGGTCAGGGGACTCACACAGGTACTTATTAGGTGCCTGCTGCATACGAAAACAATAGAAAGTAAGTCAAAGCAGACAAGGGACTCAAGGGAGGGAAAGTGGGGAAGCATTTGGGAAGGGACCTGAACAAATTGAATACTCTGGAACAGAACCCCATGAGGGCGCCCCACTGTGGCTGTAGAGTAGAGCACATCACGATGAAATTCACCAAAGAAGGCATTTCTGATTCTTCCATAGCCCCGGGACCATCTGTTCTTTGCACTTCATCATCCATATCTATTTGCTTTTTGGGTTTCAATCTCCAGTGAGCTTCGAGGATCAGAACTGAATTTGAAATACCTTTGTGGCCCCTGTACCCAACACAAGGCCTGGAACTTGATAGTTTAAACATAATCATAAAAAATGCTTGAGATAAAAACGGGAGGCAGGCAGTTGGCTTGGCTGCAACCTCAAGGTTGTGCAGGGTAGAAGAGAGAACCATCCAGAGGAAGAGGCCAGAAACCCCTAAGAAGCAGGACATGAAGTGGGATGGCAATTAATTTCATGTCTATCTCACAGGCCCCAGAGGGACTTCGGTGCTACAAACCATATTTAAAGAAGGCCCTCAGATGGTGAGAGCTGCCAGCAAGGCAAGTGCCACCATGGGGGCCACCTACATCATCCAATGACTTGCTGTGTGCCCTTAGGAAGTCAGTGCATGTCTCTGGTTTTTTTTTTTTTCAGTTTTCCTACTCATAAAATTAGAATAAATAGCCCTTTCAATCTAATATTTTTATAATGACCCTCAAAGGTGGATAGAAATGTCTCAGTCGTTCCATTTCTAATCATTTGTCTTAAGGATACAATCAGAGGTAAGTTTAAAATTTTAAAAATGCCTACAATGGTATGTACATAACAATGCTGAGTATAATAGAGCACAAATGAAAATAACTGGGTACTCAATAATATTATGATCCATCCTTTATAGCAGAAAACTATTCAGTGATTCAACATCAGGTTTTCAAAGACTATAACGTGCAAATGCTTATAAATAAAAGGTCTGCTACAAAATAGTATCTTTATAGAAAGATCCCAACTTTAAAAATATAACCTACAGGTATATGTACACATACATACCAGAATGTTTTAAATGGTTATTTCTGGAAGGTGGGGAATTAAAGTCAATCGATTTTCTTTTATGATTTTCAGTAACTTTCAGAAATCCTATGATGAATTTGTACTACATTCAGAATCAGAAAAAATTCTTAGAAACATAATTTTAGGAATTCTGATTCTTTCTAGTTCACAGCATGTCTCTGAAATGCAGAAATGCTTTGAAAAGTGTAGAGCAATTCAGGTGATGGCGTTATTGCTAGTATCTAAACGATTGTGGGAAACCCCAGCAAGCTGTCCTCCTCCCAGGACAGGCTACTCTAAGGGTGGGACTGTGCTCCTCCACCATCTTGAACAGGTCCACTGCACAACACTTCAAACTCCCCGTTTAGACGTGGGCAAGTGCAATGCAGATACGATCACCAACTCTGAGGAGAACTCATGAAATCTCTAACAAGATGGGTAAGTCAATCCACATTCCTCCACATGAAAACTGACCAACAGGACAGATTCGACATTCCCCGTGAGCTTGCATTCAATCCTTCTATAGTTTCCTCAGGTCAGCAACACACCCCAGATTTGTAACAGTGAGGCCCAGAACTGTTGAAGAAGACAATCCTCCTGCCATAGCATCGATTCCAATAGGCCTCGAACAGCAAATTACATTATAGTGATTTTAGGGCCCAATGCTGGTAAAATGTTTATAACTCAAATGGCTTCCAAGTGTGAAAAGAGCACATAGAAACACAGTGATTCTTTTTACACATGCACTCAGGTGTTTCCCTTGCATACAACTCGGTGGGCTTAAAGTAAGTTGGTGAGCTAGAAGATCTGGGGTTTTCACAGGCAAAGTATAGTTATTGAGCCTGCTGGTCAGCTGCCGATCTAAAAACTATTTTATCTTAAGATTTTTAAACCCTTAAGTGCCCGAAGGCTGCTAAGATTCAAAATTTCAGCTCTTGAACATGTCCCACTAAGGGCCACTCAATGAACCTTGTTCGTGGCAGGAGGCATTACAATGACTCTCCTTGTCCAAGAAAATGACTCACATATCACAATAAGCTACTCAATTACTGTGGGCAGAACATGTAGACGAGGAGTGGTAATTGGCAATAGATTAAAAGAAAAACCCCAAAATGATGTCTAATATTGAGATAGCACAGCTCTTAATAATTCAAACGACATTCACTTCTATGTACTGTAACCTAGCTACAAGACTGCAAAGGCAGGTAAGAAAACGGGGTCCTCATTTTAGCAAGAAGGAAAGAAGTTCAAAGAGGTAAATTATTGACTTGGCCAGGGTTAAACAGGTAATTAATAACAACCGGATTCAAAACTCAGTCTTCCACCTAGGATGTTAGCTGGTCTATGAGAATGACCAGTTGCATCCAAGTCACTAAGGAAAATATGGAAACCAGCAGCAAAGGTAAAGAGGGTATCAGGGTTCTTTCTCTCCAAGAATCAACCTGGAGACTCAAGGACCAAGATAGGGCCAAGCATCAGGTTTCTAGCATGAAAAAATTAGAAACACGAACTGTCCACCTTCCTCAGAAGACAGCTAAAGAATTTCACCTGTCTTCTGACAGGCTGCAGGAAAGTATAAACTCCTCCATGCTATTATCAATTTCTTCTTCCTTTACTCAGAGGTGAATGCTTGGCAACTGCAGATGGGGGAGCTGCCCTCTGAAGCTTGGCAGATAGTTCCCATTCTTATCCCCAACCATATGGAAAATGGGTTGCTGTAAGTTGAACAACATTCCACCTCTCAAAAAAGTTTACACACATAGAAGCATTACATAAAATAAATGTAATAAACTGGAAGAGCACACAAGTAAATAAAGGAAAGATCAAAAGAGAGGTATGAGGCATCCACATTCAACTCTTTACTCTTGAAAATTTAATGAATACTCCTTGAGAGCAAACTACAAAATGCTAACCTTGAAGTGTTGAGTGGCAGGAAGAATTATGGGTTATTGTACTGTCAAAATGCCAGACAGCTGTACGTTGAGTTGCTGTGTTATTTAGACAATCAGAAACTTGGAAGCTAATGTGACATATTTTTTTTCAGTGTGAAAGCTCTTGACATGCGTCATGATAATTTCTAAAGGGACAAAGTGTTATATAAAAAACACGGTGCCTTTAGGCGATGGCCTCAGAGAAAGAACAACCTGGAACATAGGCAGGTGAGGGTCATATGAAGGCAAAACGTCAAGAACTTAGAACCCCCAGGAGGTGGGCGCCATTTTCCTCCCATGTAAGTTAAGAGGTAGCAGGTCCCAGGCAGCACAGAGCACCCAGCCTCTCTCCTGCACCTCAGGAACATCCTCCCCAGAATCAACCCCCTGACTGCAGCCTGAGCTGTGCCATGTGAAACCCACTAATTGCAGGATCATCCCCCATCTGGTTAAGCAGCATTGTGATCACATTCAGAGAAAGCTCCGGAAGACCATGGCACTGTGCAAACGCAGGGTGCAGGTGTGGCTGCCATCTGCTTCTGTTCTCTGCAAGTTAGTTTAGCTGTCATGTGTATTCCTGATTGGCTTGCAGAGAAGTACAATGAGATTGAAGTACTAGCCATTTTAAGGGAATTCCAAGCTTTGGAGCTCAGGCAGACCCTCTATACATAAAGGACAGAGTGGGAAGCAGAAACTGATTGGCTGTGCCTGCAATTCTACCTTCAACTCCATGAGTACAATGAAAATGTGTTTATTGTTAGAAGGAACAACCCATTAAGCTCCTATCAATCATCTATAACTTAGGGTGAATGGAGGGTTTGAGAACTGGTTTTGATGGGGAAAGTACACGTGGGTGCTTGGGATCTGGGAATGGGAGTGGCCTGTGGGATGCAGGTAGATAAAGCAGGGGAGAAAGTATGGATGAGCTGGGTGGTTAAACCTGGATAAAAGGGACCTGTGGAGATGTCTGTTTGGATATCCCACCTCTGGATTTATTTTTTATAAAAAGGAGAAGGAGAACAATCTGAATGAAGAGAAGAGAAAGGGGCTGGGGACTGACCAGGCAAGGGGAATATTCCTCTTCTCATAAGCACTCAAGTCAGCAAGCACAGACTCTGTCCTGAGGTAGTAGTTAGGGGGTAGGCATGGAGGCCCTTGGGCCAGCTCTATCACTTACCAATAGCATGACCTTGGGCAAATTAAAATGGGGACAATAATAATGAAAAGCTAAATCCATAGTTGAAGGATGCCATGGGTTGGTACAGGTTAAATTCTTAGAGCAGACCATGCCAGTTGATGATGATTTTACTCAAATGTGAACATCGTCTTCCTCCTCCTCCTCAAGGCTAACAGCTTAAACCCGACTCCCACTGCCCTGTAGGGGAGAAGTGGGAATCCCTGAGATACCATTTCTAGGACAACAAAGCAGGAATGGCTCGCAGGGCTCTCCCAGCTCCCTTCTGACTGATCCTACATGACACTTCAGTCCACAGCCATGACAGGAAAAGACCAGGGCTCCGCAGACACTGTTGTGTGGGAGAAGAAGCCCATTGCCTAGAAGGAACCATTCCACCTGAAGTGTCGTCCCTCTACAAGCTCCAATGGGAGCTTTAAGTAAAGACTCTCTTGGTTTTTTCCCCACCTTAATAAATTTCATTTTTATTTGACAGTTACCCTAGATGTTAAGATAATACTCCATGGCCTGCATACTTAAAAGCTGACATATAGCCAGAGGTGGATGAAAGAACTTGGAGCTGACTCCAAAGGCTATGCTATTTGACTATAGTAACTTGGTTAAAATTAGGAATACAATGACTGGTGACTTCTGCCTTCACCACACAGCAAAAAGACTCAATGCAACCCAGCCACCAGCCCTTGGGGCACCACAGGGGGAATCCAGATCTTCAGGCATGAGTCTAGATACACAAGCTCCCCAAAACTTAAGAAAGAGAGTCAAAGTCTAATAGAAGAAAGGTAGCCTGTTTCTCCTGTATCCTTCTGAAGTCAGGAAACATCTATACCATTCAGCCAATTAGCATGGCAGGCAAGCTCAACAGAAACTTCATTTTTATGAATGATAATGGGATTAGTCCTTGCCTACAATATGCATATGTGAAGACCCAGGGACTTGATCTACCTAACTCCATCCAATTCTCGCTAGAGTCATTGCGGTGCACACAGAAATAGAACCAGGAAATGCCTGCATTGGATGGAAAGAACATTCTCCCATACAGTCTAAATAGTGCCTGTAAGGGGCACCAACCACCTACTCACATAAGTTTTCTTTCTTATTTTAAGTGCAAGTCTATTCATAATTTTCAGAGGATACATCTATGCTACCCTTTTGGATGGCACCATTCACAAACCCATAGACGATATATTCATATATGTTCAGCCATCAAAAACACATGCTTCTGATTGAGCACGATGGCAGCCTAAGACACCTCAGGGTGCTGTCCCCCACAGAATCTTTGAACAACTATCAAAAACTGGCAAAGCCAACTTCCTCAAAACCCTGGAAAACAGTTAAAAGGTTGCTGTAATTGGGCAAGAGCTGAAGCAAGAAAATGTTGTTTTAAAAACAGTTGGAGGAGCTCATGACATTCTTCCTGCACCTCTCCTATTCCCTCCCCAGCATGGTATAGAGCCAGCCTGCACTCCCATTGTGGGCCCTTGGCCCTGTTCTGTAGGGAGCAGTGTAATCCCTAGGCACATGCTGGGGTGCCTGTGTGTCAGTTCTAAAATTCTATTGGGTGGCAGCCTGAAAGACTAAACCAAGAAACTCATCCCAGAACTGTTCTGCAGGCAGAAGCACCTTGCAGAGAGCAAAAGCAGTATAATGAACAATTAAGTCAAAGTGGCCTGGGGCAAAGGATTACCTGCTTTAAGTCATACCACAGAGCAATCTAGAGGGGGAGAAAGTTTATTTTAGAGGGAGTACAGAGGGCATTCATAATCCTTTAAACAAGAGAATTCCTAAGGCCATGAATAAGCACATGCCCAGGACTAGATGCAGGCTCAGAAAAGACAGAAAAGATGACCCTGCATGGCACATAAATTGAAGGATAAACTCTGAAGAAGAGCACCAGCCAACACAGAGCCAATTTGCAAAGGCTGTGAAAGGCATTTTATATGTGTGTGTATGTGTGCTGTTGTTTTTTTGTTTTTGTTTTTGTTTTTAGCTCTTGGCACTCCTGGTTACCTTTGTCATATCATTATCTGTACATAAATTTAAGGAACAGACAGCTCAGGGACTAAACCTAGAGTTCATGAATTAAAGTATTAAAATGCACAGTGTGCAAAAAAAATATTACAAAACACACAAAGAAACAGAAAATGATGGCCTATTCAAAGAACAAAATGAAAATCCAGAAACCACCAAAGAAGAAGACCAGACTTTAGAGAGACTGGGCAAGTTTAAAAAAAAAAAGATCCTCAATATGCTCAAGAAGATAAAGGAAAAGAGAAGAAAAGAACTAAATAAGAGAAAGAAATAAAGAATATCAAGAAAAGAATGAATGAACAATACAAGAATCTCAATGAAGAAAAATTTTTAAAAGGAACCAAACAGCAACTCTGGAGTTGAAGACCACAGTAACTGAAACGAACATCCTCCAGAGGATTTCAACAGCAGATTGGAGCTTGCAGAAGAAGGAATTAGTGAATTCAAAGACAAGACAATTGATACTATTCAGATTGAGGAGCACAAAGAAAGGAGAGGTTTATTTTTAAGTGAACAGAGTCAAAGAGATTTGTAGGACACCAACAAGTACACCAATATATGTATTATGGGAGTGCCAGAAGGAAAAGACAGAGAGAAAGGGGCAAAAAGAATATAAAAGAAATAATGGCAGGAAACTTTCCCAAATTAAAGACATGAATATGCACATTCAAGAAGCCAAACAAACCCCAAACAGGATAAGTCAAAGAAAACTACTCCCATACACATTGGAGTCAACATGTCAAATGCCAAAGACAAGGAGAAAGTTCTGAAAGCTGCAAGAGAAAATCAGCAAGCTATGTACAAGGAAGTCCCAATAAGATTAAGTTCTGATCTCTTATCAGAAACCATGGAAGCAAGGAAGGTAAAGGGGAAAATATTAAAAGTGCTGAAAGAAAACAATTGCCAACCAAGAATTTTATAGCCAGTAAGACTGTCTTTCAAAAATGAGGGAGAGATTAAGACATTCCAAGATGAAAAACCTGAGGGTATTCATCACCAGTAGACCTGCCCTACAAGCAATGCTAAAGGGAATTCTTCAGTCTGAAAAGAAAGGACAGTACACAGTGGACTGAAGCAGCATAAAGAAATAAACAACACAGGTTAAGGTAACCATATGGGAAATTATAAATGCCAGCCAGTACTATTGTATTGTATTGTATTGTATTGTTTGGAAAGTAATTCCACTTTTTACTACTTACAGGCTCTAATATGCAAATACACAAAAAGTCATGATAAATACATTGTTTTTAATATACAATGTATAAAGTTATCATTTATAACGTGAACAACAAAAACGGTGGGGAGAATGGAAAGAGATATAAGAACAATGTTAGTTTATGCTACTGAAGTTAAGTTGCTACAAAATCAAATGTGACTGTTACAGGTTTAGGAGGTTAAATTTTATTCTATGGCAACTACAAAGAAAACATATAAAGAAAGAAATGAGATGGGACTCAAATGGTATGACATATAAAAATCAAATAAATATGAAAGTAGGCATTAATGGAAGAATTGAAGGCCAAAAAAATAAGACTCACAAAGATGAAGTAGCCAAATTGCAGAAGAAAGTCAAGTGTTATCAAGAGTTACTATAAACGTAAATGGATTAAAATCTCCAGTCAAAATGCAGAAACTGGCAAAATGGAAAAAAGCATGACCCAACTATATGCTGTATACGAGAGCTTTACTTATACTCAAAGACAGAAGGAGGTTGAAAGTGAAAAGATAGAAAAATATACCTTGCAAATGATAACCAAAAGAGAACTGGGGTAGCTAAATTAATCTCAGACAAATGAGATTTTTATATAAAAAAGTGTTACAAGGGACAAAAAAGGTCACTATATACTGATAAAGGGGTCAACAAGAAGATATAATTATAAATATATATGCACCAAATGGCAGAAGCCTAAAATATATGAAGCAAATGCTGACAGATTTGAAGGAGAAAGAGATGGCTCTACATTAATAGTAGGAAACTATATGATGTTCAATTATGGATAGAGCATCTAGTCAGAAGCTCAATAAGGAAATAGCAGACTTCAACAATGTTCCAAACAAACTAGACTTGAAAGGCATATATAGAACACGTTACCCAGCAGCAAGAGAATACACATTCTTCTCTAGGGCACATGGATCATTCTCCAGAATAGACTATAGGTTAGATTGCAAAAATAAGTCTCAATAACTTCAAAAATATTAAAATCATACAATGTATCTTCTTTGACCACAATGGCGTGAAGCTAGAAACCATTAACAGGGTGAAATACAAAACTCACATATATGTGGAAATTATATAATACACCCTTAAACAACAAATGGGTCATAGAAGAAACCAAAAGAGAAATTGGGAAATATCTTGAGGTGAATGAAAATGAAAACACAACATACCAAAACATCTGAGATGCAGCAAAGGCAATTCTGAGAGAAAAAAAAATTATGGCTTTAAATACTTACATTAAAAAAGAAGGAAGTACTCAAATCACAGACCTCACCTCAAAAATAGACGATCTAGAGAAAGAGCAAACTAGCTTTGCGCAGTGGCAGTATCATAGCCAATGAGGTGTATCCGAGGCGTGATTATTGCTAATTGAAAAAGAGCAAACTAAACCAAAGTGAACAGAAGGAAAGAAAGATTGGAGCAGAGATAAATGAAATAGAGAACAAAAAAATAAAACAAACAAACAATAGAATCAATGAGACCAAAAGTTGGTTCTTTAAAAAGATTAGTAAAACTGAAAAGCCTTTAGGTAGATATACAAAGAAAAAAAGAGAGAGAATGCATATATATATAAATTAGAAATGAAAGTGGGGGCAATACTCCTGACCAGACAGAAATATAAAGGATTGTAAGAAGAATCTATCAATGCTAACAAATTAGATAACCTAGATGAAGTGGAAAAATTCCTAAAAACACCCAAACTACTGCATGGACTCAAGAACAAATAGAAAGATCTCAACAGACCAATAACAAATAAAGAGATTGAATCAGTAATCAACATTCTCCCATCAAAGAAAAGCCTAGGACCAGATGGTGTCAATGATGAATTTTACCAAACATTCCAAGAAGAATTAACATTAATCCTGCTCCAATGCTTCCAAAAAATTGAAAGGAGGGCACACTCCCTAACTGATTCTAGGAGGCTAACATCACCTCATACCAAAGCCAGATAAAGATACCACAAGGAAAGGAAATTACAGACCAATATCCCTTATGAATAGAGATGCAACAATCCTTCAGCAACCCAACTCCAGTATCACATTAAAAGAATTTAACACCATCATCAAGTGGGATTTATCCCAAGTATGCAAAAGTCGTTCAACATAGGAAATCAATTAATGTCACATACCATATTAATAGAAAAACAAAAAAAGCAAACCAAAAAATGATCATTTCAAATGGTGCAGAAAAGACATTTGACAAAATCCAGCACCCCTTCTTCATAAAAACACTCAGAAAACCAGAAGAAGGAATCTTATCAACATGATAAATGGGATATATGAAAAACCAACAGCTAACATCATAGTCTGTGTAAAGACTGAAAGCTCTAAAATCAGAAGCAAGGCAAGGATGTCCACTGTTATCCTTATTATTCAACATCTTACTGGAAGTTCTAACTAGGGCAATTAGGCAAGAGAAAGAAATAAAAGGGATCCAAATTGGAAAGAAAAAGGCAAAACTTTCCCTATTTGCAGATAACATGATCTCACATGCAGAAAATCCTGAAAAACCCACAACAAAATTCCTAGAGCTAATAAATGAATCAGCAAAGTGGCAGGGTACAAAATCAACATGCAAAAATCAGTAGTGTTTCAATACACTAGTACTGAACAATCTGAAGAGGAAATCAAGAAAAAATTTCCATTCACAATAGTAATTAATGCATCAAATATTTAGGAATAATTTTTATCCAAGGATATAAAGGACTTATACATGGAAAAATCACAAAACATTGCTAAAAGTAGTCAAAGGAGACCTAAATAAACTGAAGGACATTCTGTGTTTATGGGCTGGAATTTTAAAGATGTCATTCTACCCAAAGCAAAGAACAGATTCAACACAATCTCAATTAAAATTCTAAAATATTTCTTTTCAGAAATGGAAAAGTTAGTCATCAAATTTATGTGAAAGGATAAGGGGCCCTGAATAGGCAAAAACATCCTGGGAAAAAAAAAAAAAGAACAAAGAAGGAGCCCTCACACTTCCCTATATAGCACGGTACTGGTATAAGGACAAAGAACAATGTAATCAAATTGAAATTACAGAAATAACCCCTCACATTTATGGTCAAATGATTTTTGACAAAGGTGCTATTTTAGTTCCCTAGGCTGTTCCAAGCAAATACCATGAAATGGTTTGGGAATTTATTTGATTAAGGTTAGAGTCCAGAAAAATGTCCAAAGCAAGGCATCATCAAGGCACATGGTGGCATCTGCCGGTCTCTCCCTTCTCTTGTCATCCCTAAATGACTAGGTGATTCCTAATATTCTGTTCTGTTATTTTATTCAAATTCTTGCCTCCATGGTTCTCTCTCTCTCTCTGTATTCAATCCCTTTATAAAGGATTCCAGTAATAGGATTAAGACTTATCATGAATGAGGTGGGCCACACCTTAACTGAAGTAGTCTCATCAAAAGGTCCTACTTACAATGGGTTTTCACCCACAGGAATGGGTTAGATTGAAGAACAGGTTTTTCTGGGGTTAAACACACCTTCAACCCACCACAGGTGCCAAGGTTGCTCACAGAGGAAATAATAGTCTCTTCAACAAAAGGTGCTGGGAAAACTAGAAATCCGTATGCAAAAGAATGAAAGTAGATTCCTACCTCACACAATATACAAAAATTAACTCAAAATGGAACACAGACCGAAATATAAGAACCAAAACTATAAAACCCCTAGGAGAAAACATAGGGTAGTATCTTCAGGACCTTTTGTTAGGCCATGATTTCTTACACTTTACACCAAAAGCACATGCAACAAAAGAAATAATAGGTAAATGGGACTTCATCAAAATTACTTTTGTACATCAATGGACTTTATTAGGAAAGTAAAATGACAACCTATATAAGGGAGAAAATATTTGGAAACCATATATTCAATAAGGGTTTGATAGCCAGAAAAAGAAATACTTCAACTGAAAAACAAAAAGAGAACTCAATTTAAAAATGGGCAAAAGATTTGGACAGGCATTTCTCCAAAGAAGCTATACAAATGGCCAGAAAGTACATGAAAATATGTTCAATATCATTTGCCGTTAGGGAAATGCAAATCAAAATCACAAATGATACCATTTCACACCCACTAGAATGGATATTACTGAAAAGAAAAAGAAAAAAACAGAAAATATGTGTTAGGATGTGGAAAAATAGAAATAATCATTCATTGTTGGTGGGAACGTAAAATGGTTCGGCCACTGTGAAAGAAAGTTTAGCAGTTACTCAGAAAGCTACATATAGAATTATCCTATGACTTGGCAACCCTTCTGCTAGGTACATATCCCAAAGAATTGAAAGAAGAAACTTGAATAGAAATTTGCACACTCATGTTCTTAGTGGCATTATTCACAATATCCAAGAGCACCCCAAGTGTCCTTTGACAGATGAATGGATAAACAAAATATAGTATAAACATGCGATGCCATATCTTTCAGTTGTAAAAAAGAATGTAGTTCTGATAACACGTGACAACATGGGTGAACCTTGAAGACATCACATTGTGTGAAATAAGCCAGACACAAAAAGACAAATATTGCATGATCACACAGATATGAAATGATTAGAATAAAAAATTCATAGTCAGAAACTAAAATATAGGTTATCAGGGGCTGGGTTGGGGATAGGGAATAAAGAGTTAGTGTTTAATTGATATAGAATTTCTGTTTTGGGTAAAGGAAAAGTTGTGGAAATAGATTGTGGTGATGGTAGCATATCATTGTGAATGCACTTAACATCACTGAAATATACATTTATGGTTAAAAAAGGAAACTTTAGGGTACAACTTAAAAGAAAACAGGACTGTACAACACAAACAATGAACCATGATGTAAACTATAGCCTATGTAGTTAATCATACACTTAGAATAAAATTCTTTGTAATAAGATAACACACTAATTCAAAGTGTTAAAATGGGGGAGGGGGCTGTATGGGGACACTGCATTTTCTGCACAATTTTTCTGTAAATCTACAACTTCTCTAATAAAAGATATATATTTTTAAAAACACATGCTTTGTAGTCTAAAAGAGTTTGACACTTAATAGCTTGTGGCACTGGAGAGCGTCTTAACCTCTCTGGGCCTCATTTTCCTCATCTGCATAATGGAGAGGTCTCACCCACTGAAAAGATTGTTGAAAGTAAGTGAGATCATGTACATGAAGAGCATGGCCCAGGGCCTGGGGCATAGGCATCATCAATAAACTTGTTGCTTAACCTTAGCTGTCTGTGCAAACCACCAGACACAGCAAAGAGGATGCCAAACACTTTGTCCACCTGAACTGCTGCTCTTGTAAGTCTGGGGCAGCTGACTGTTGTATCCTAGATGGACTGCAGGAGCCTACAGGCTACTCGGGGTAAGAGGGGAAGTATGGTATGACATGAAGAGTACTTGAGTGGGAAGCCAGGGACGGAACCTCTAGTCATGGCTCACTGTGTGAACTTGGCCATGGGCCTTGATCATGGTAGGCTTTGGTTTCCTTATTTAAAACAGCAGCAGCAGCAACAGAAACAGCCAGACTTTGCCATTTGAGCTACAAGGTCACCACTTCCTACATGTTCACCCTGGTAGGCTTCCCTAACCAATCACGGGATTCTTGCCAGCTGAACGTGGTTGTGATGCATACTTTTCTCTATTCAGCACCTCCAGAAACCATAGCCAGATAATGTTTATATGCAGAAAACTCACTTGTCATCCCTAAAGTAGATGTTCCCTGATGTTCCTTTCTGTTAAGATATTTGTGGTTTTATAACTCTGTCCTAGATGCTTGGTGATAGAGCAAATCAACCAAACCCTTTTGCTCATACCAGGATGAGATCAAGGAGAAGCTTTGGTTGGACTAGGAAAAAATTCCAAGAGCAGTAACCAATGACAGACCCCATGGACAGAGAGTCATGAGAGAAAAGAGGTACCAATTCATGAACCACATTCTGAGACTCTAATCTTTTTATTTCCATATTAAGGTCATTATTCATACCTATACTATATTCTCTACCTCCCAGTCAACAACCAGCACTCACACACACACACACCTATACACAAATATATACATATCCATATATGTATGAATGTACATATGTGTGTATCTATTTTTTTTCAACCTCACTCCCACACTCTTGCCCTAACCAGGTTCTCTCTTTGGCCTCACATATACAGATATGTTTAGTATTTTTGGCAATTCTAAGTCTACACTATATTCTAAGGAATGACAATTTTTGAGATATTAGCTCCATTTTATAGATGGAGAGCCTGAGGTCCAGAAAAGTTCAATGACTGCCAGCAAATTGATGTGCTACCTTAGGGAAGACCTGGAATCCAAACCAGCTGTCTGTGCCTGGCCAGTCACACCTAACTATGGCCCCAAGGTGCTCCATCTGACAAGGCCCCCCTTCCTGCCATCTCCAGGTACCCTCTACTGCCACTATCTTCCAGCGCTCCCTAATATTTCCTGTACCTCTCAGCCAATTCTCAGCAGCCTCTGGCATTTCCCAAGTACACAGTTCACCAAACTGGACCATTTCCTCTTTATCATCTACACAAATATTCTTAATTATTTCTCCTCCAACCCACAGTGCTTATTTCTTATTTATGGGTGTAAATATAAAGCCGGCAGCGCTCATATTTCACAGGGAACCATTCCAATGGCATCTAGAGCTTTCCAAATTTAAGAAGCAGGAGAGCTGATTCTCTGCCCGTTTCATTATAAAGGGGTTTACCATAAATATTAGAATTTGAATTCTACCCAAGTAATGCATTAATAGATACTAAACCATTAATAATTTCTGTACTTTTTCATAAATGGGCAAAATCCAATAAATAAACTATAACTCTTTCACAGCAGAGCAGGGTTAACAAGAACCAAGGAGATTTCAAAGACAAACTACTAGTAGGGGCTGCCAGGAGGTAAGATTCATAATGAAACTACAAATTCTGGGGACCCATTTTTTACTGTCCGCCATGGCAAGTATCTAAAATTAAATGCTAAGCAGAAATCCGTCCTGGAATCTGACACACAGCAGTTTAGGTAAACAATCTCTGAAATTAAAAACAGATTCTGGATAATAAATAAGTCGGTTCATGGATCTCTCTGATAACAGACACCTCTCCCTGATAAATCAAAGGCTCTAGCCCTACAGAGCCTTTCTAAATTAGGCCAGATGATTCACCTAAAATATTTCATCTTGTGCCTCCTGTCTTAATGTAGAGCGGTAATGGATAGCTTC
>PVKH010005632.1:0-21878 GCA_004027955.1 Chaetophractus vellerosus | reverse complement strand
GAGCCGCAGTTAGTTCCCTGAATAGCTCACTTCTTATTTGGTATTCTGGAAAATGGCTTCAGTCTAGCACCAAAGATGCAGCATTTTGACACAAGCCACTATGCCATTGTGTTCCTAATACAGTTAAACACCATCGCCCAAGGATTCAGCATGCCAACCACATAGCTCCAGGGATGTGGGCCCCGCACAGGTGGGCTTGCTAACCGCGGGAAGACTAGTCCACCTGCCCTGCTCTCTGCAGCATTAGCAGGTGCTGCTCCTCTAGCTGGGACACCAGACCAAAACCTGGGACCTGGGGAGCAGCATCTACCCAGGTCCCACCATTTTTAAGAGGGCATTCAAGTATGCCTCAAAAAGTTTCAAGGCTGTGGAATATTAAACTTACTGACCTGGAAAGGACCTAAGGAAACCACTTAGCCAAAAGTAGAACATGGGACACATTGACGATTAAACAAGTGAGTTTTATTCTTCAAAGTCATTCTCTGATTTGTATAGAAAGAGAATTGAGAAACCAAGACATTATATAATTTGTCTGTTACTTTCACACCCCTCCATTCCCAGTAACCCCAAATTCTTCTTAGTCTGAGCATCAGGTGAAGAGCTTGCTTTAGACCCACTAATCTAAAATTCTGTTATGCTTGCTAATGTACACATTTGGATAGTCCATGGGTCAACTAATGTCCTGAGCCTCATGACCCCAGCATAAAGACCAAATTTAACAGGATGAACCTGTTGCTGCAGCCCCAGTTACCCTCTCTCTCCCCCTCCATATACACACGTGCGTGTGCAATGGGACCCTAAATGATTTCTACAGTGCCAATCATTAAAGGCCTTGAGTATCACTGCATTATAGATGTGGAAACTGAGGCACTGAAAGATTAAGTTTAAAGCCATATAGAGGGAAGAAAAGGAGCCTTGGTTTGGAATTCGAACCATTGCAGCTATTCCTCTGGAATCTTTGTGAGCATAACATTACCATGTTAAACATTTTTCATGTATATCATTGATTTCTAAGGTTAAAAGAACAGACTTTTCCAAGGGACTGATGCAGTTAAGAAACAAAACAAAACACCATTCAACGTGGTACCACTACAGGTTAAAGCAAATGCTTGTGTGATTTAGAACTCAAAAAATATTTGATGCTTTTGCTCCACAATTTCTAGTTGGCCACTCTGTGTATTTAAATGCTTTCTGTTAAATAAAACAACCTCAGGTGCTTTCAGAATTCCAGTAAGCCATACAATATGTCAATTAAGGCTTAAGTTTGTATAAAGTCCTGTCTGTGAGCCCATAGTCTCAAGAGGCTCTAGCAGTATCCAATGGAAACTATAGATAAAAATAATCCTATTGGCAATCCGTCAATTTCTATAGCTGGAAATTTCCACTCATTTTTCCTTCTAGAAATCACTTTGGAAATTTAGGGGGAAATAATTCCCTTTGTTTTCAGTCTGGCAGCAAGAAGTAGCCTCCGGGCGCTGGGGTCCAGATGCAGTGAGGTTATTTTTCTAAAGTGCAGTAGTGGCTTGCTCAGAGCCACAAGTTCAGAGCCACAGGTTACAGAGGTGAGAGCCCAGATCAGTAAAGGGTGAGCTGCTTGACTTCCTCCAAGCACACCATGACCAGGTACTGCCTAGTCTTGTTGCAGGCTCCAGATTAAAGTGCTGTGTCATCCAAAAGTGCAAACGGCAAACTCTGCAGGCCAAGGGATCCTTGCGCAGAATCCAGAAGCCATCAGGTCATCCCAGCTTCGGAAACTAGAGGTTCAGATCTAGGGAGAAAAAGCCACAAAGAGGAAAATCACTTTTCTGACTAGAAAATAGAAAACCTCTCAAAAGTAGAGTGGCGTGAGAACTCCTCTATCTGGAGGTAGCATGGTTCAAAACCTTTCTTTCCATCCCCTTGGCCATTGCTCTAGTCCAAGTCTTCAGTCCCTCTATCCTCCGGCCTGCGGACAGCTCAGTAACACAGGAACGCAGTTCTTGTCACCTTCCTATTAGAAACCTTTCATAGTTCCCCTTTGCACCAGGTATCTCCAGTTTGTTCCTACAGATGTACTCTCCACCCTGTCCTGCCCTGTTTGGGCCCCAGCAGGGTGACCTTATGGGCTCCACCACTGGGTTCAGCCTAAGGGAGGAAGGTAATTGCAGTGGGGAGGAGGCTGCAGTCTTCCTCAGCTCCTTCCCTGACAAGCTGAAGGTTAACTTTGGCCCTCTGTTAAAGGACACAGCTCCTGCGGGGTGGTCCTTTCCTATTGCTATGTTCACCGGGGTTCTGGTAACCGCTCCCTCTCCTTGCCCTTCAGACCTAGGGATGGTAACCGTTCCCTGCTCAGGGTGCTTCCGGATCCCTTGCTGGTTTCCCTTAACCCTGCTCACACTTTGCAAATAGTCTCTTCATTAAACTTGCCTCAGCTACCCCTTCTGAGTATGCCCTCTCTTCAGGCTGGGACTGGACAAAGGCACCCATGCCTAGTAAGTAAAATCAACTTCTTTGCCTGGAATTCGGGGTTTACAATATGACGCCCAACAGCCTTTCCCCCATATCTCACACTACCTGGCTTTCTATTCGAATTAGGACCACATGCTCTTTCCTGTAGATGCCCCATGTCTTCCTGTCTGCCTCTGCCTTTCCTCCCAAGGTTTGCTCTACCCAGAATAGTTTACTATTTCCATTTCTGCCTGGCTCAAGTGTCACCTCCTTCGTGAATCCTTTCCCCCCTTCCTGATTATCCCCAGCCTAAAATGCTTTTACCCTGAACTTTCATGTATTAGTTATTCCTCTTGTATGAGCCATAGAGAACCACAAAAATTCACAGACTTTTCACACCATTAAAAAATTCACAGTGGCAGCACTATTCACAAGAGCCAAAAGGTAGAAACAACCCAAATGTCCACCAATGGATGACTGGATAAATAAAATGTGGCATCCATACAGTGGAATATATTCAGCCATAAAAAGGAATGACGTTTCGGTAATGGATGTGGTAATGATGGCACAAAGTTGTGAACGTAATTAATGCCACTGAATTGTTTGCTGGAAGGTGGTTAAAATGGGAAATGTTACACTATATACATGTTACCATAATAAAAAAGTATTAATTAAGTACTAATACATGCTACAACATGGATGAAACTTGAAAACCTTATGCTAAGTGAGAGAAACCAGACACAAAAGGTCACATATTGTATGATTCTATTTATATGAAATATCCAAAATAGGCAAATCCATAGGCACAAAAAGCAGATTTGTGGTTAACAGGGGCCGGGGCCAGTGGTAATGGGGAGTCATGGCTTAATGGGTAGACAGTGTCTGTCTGGGGTGATGAAAAGTTCTGGAACTAGATAGTGGAGATGTTGCACAACACTGTACACTTTAAAATAGTTACAATGGTAAATTTTTATGTGTATTTTACTACAATAAAAAATAATTTTAAAAATTCATGGGCACAGGTGAGTAAGCTTGTTAATGACTCCCTCCCACAGTTCCTTCCTTCCTTCCTTCCTTCTTGAGACAGCTGTGCTCTGTGCCAAACTAGCAATGGGATAAATAAAGCCTGAATTTGTCGGGAAAGGGGTGGGCATTTCTGGGAATTCTGAGGATAGATAAATAAAGTGAGATTATAAACAAAGGGATAATTTGAGAGTTACATGTTTTCCAAATATGTTCCTAGAAGCACGAGTTACCTTAGAGCCTCTGCAGGTTTATATGCTCCACCTCAATTCTGTCATTGTTTTCATTTGCTTTATTTATAGGCGATCTGTCTAAAATTTCCTTTATAAAAGGGTTATAATGGGGGAAAAAAAGAGATTGGAAACCACTATAATAGGGGAAAAGAAACATGCCTGTGGTGGAGTGCTGAGGTCGCAGTCAGTTCTCAGTGTGATATAACCACAGAGATGGACCCATTGCTAGGGAGTATATGGAAGTCTGGCCTCTTTTATTTGAATTTTAACCAAATTATGCCAATGAAAACAGTTTTTTAAGTATCTTATCTCTAATACTTGGTGGTAAGACTCTTGGATGGCTGATATTATGCTTAATTCCTATAATTCCTTATAATCCCCACACAGCCTACCCAGCAGAATCTTGCAAATAGCAAGCACAATGCATGTTTGAGAGTGAATGAATGAATAAATAAATAGCATATACTGGGAATCACAAGACCTTTTATTTTCTGCCACTATTTCACTCAAATAAGTCACTTAACATCTCTTAGCCCCAATATCACCATCTCTAAAGTGAGGAAATTAGGCTACAGCTCTGGAAGCTCTAAGAAACCATGCCTTGACAACTAGAATAACTATTTTTAAAAGAAAACATGATAAATATCTATGGTACTAGAATCCACTCCTAAAGTTATACTGGTTGGCAGCTTAGTTATATGCATAAGACAAGAAGGCATGAGCCAAAATAGCTCCATAAACAAGTACAGTTAGATGCAAGAATCACCTCCACAAACACAAACTCAGGTGGCCTGAATTCTAGCTCCAATCCCAGCACCAGGTTATGAGACGACCTTGAACAGGGCACCTTATTTCTTACCCCCTTGTATGTTCATTCATTCTAGCTTGACTGTGCTAGGGATCTCTGAAAGGCAGCTAAGACACTGGGATGTATCCTTGAAAGAGGGTATAGGATTGACCTTCCTAAAGTTGATATGGATGCAATGAAGAGTCCTATATGATGTATATGACTCCTGGGGTATAGAGAAGCGAGGGGGTACTGTTAGAAGGGCTTCAGAGAGCAATGTTCTTCACCTAATGTACAATCCTGGGTAATTAAAAAGAATATATTAAGGAATTTAAAAAGTAGTACATCTTATCAAAGAAAACTCAGGAAGCATAATAGTAGAAAACAATGTAAGGTTCCACACCCAAAGACAATAGTTCTGGGCATTTTATAATAGTGTTTTTAGTTCATTTTTTTGGGGGAAAGTGAGATGGGTGGGTATATTAAAAAAAATTTAATAGAGCATTAATGACATGGTAAATATATTTTATGTTACTTTTAAACTTTTTATTTTATACAAAGATTTTCACCATTATTATTCTTCAGAAACAGAATTTTAAATGGCAACATATAGTCTATCGAGTAGAGGTTCCAGTTTTTCCCTTTTGCATCAGTCCGAGTAGATTAGGTTTTGTTGCAATAGCAAACAACTCCAAAATCTCAACATAATAAACAAATGTTTATTCTCACTCATCCTCATGTCCATGGAGGGCCAGGAGGGGGCTCTGTTCATTATAGTTACACAGGAACCCAGGCTGACGGAACAACCACTACCTCAAATGTTACTGGTGACCATGCTGGATGGAAAAGAAAATATGACAAGGCACACACTAGCTCTTAAATTTTCCACTCAGAAGTAACACACATCATTTATGCTCACACTGGATTGCCCAAAGCAAGTGACATGACACACGTAACTATAAACTGCTGGCAGATGCACTCTTACATAAAGGCAAGAGATTCAGAAAACATGCAAAACACTAATGACTACCACATCCACCATGGAGAAGGATGGGAACGAGCTTTGGCCACATTTCTTTTTATCTGATTCTTTTTTTTTTACACTATTAAATTTAAAGCCTTGAAGGCCCATCTGGGGAGAATGAGGACTCTGGATTTCCACAAGAATGAAAAGTAACACTACCTTTCCCAGGGTTGCCTAGAAAGTTAGGGGTATATACTGTGTGTACAATGTGGAGAGAAACACAGAGGGATGAGTCAGAGAGAGAGTTATGAAGTGGAAAACTTAGCTCTGAGCAGCTGGGAACTCTCATATTAATTGGGTCTCACTTCAGTCAATGATTGGTGAAGCAAAACCACAAAGTCCTTCCCCTCTTAAGTGAAAAGGTAAAATATTCATCTGAATAAAAGTCTTGTCAGAAGTATGTTCAACAGACATGCCCAGGGCAAGTCCAGACACGATCTCCCACAGTGATGCTGAGTCAGAACGTAAGAAACCCGGGATGGCTCCTGGGAAGTCTGGAACTGGACACTCTCCCCACAATGGGTGGTCTGGAGGTATGATAGAGGTGGGATGACAGAGAATGAGAGTGGAAGTGTAAGAAAGCTGAGGTCCTGGAGTCTAACCATTTCCCGGTGGGAGTCTGACCTGTGGCTCTGCATTTTCTCATTTGTCCTCAGACTTCATGAAGCTGGGGTGGGTGGTGGTGTGCATTGACTCATTTAGTACAGGAACAAGTACATGCACTATGGGAAAAAGCACAAAGCCAGGGAGAATGTCTAGTTCAGAGGCCAGCAAACTTTTTCTATAAAGAGTCAGACTATACAAATTTTAGACTTTGTGGGCCATATGGTTTCTGTCACAAGTATTCAACTCTGCCACATGGTAGTAGTTGGAGGATGGGGAGAAAACAGACAATATAGATACAATGTGTGTGGCTATGTCTCAGTAAAACTTTATTTACACAAACAGGCTGGAATTTGACCCCAGCTATAGTTGGCCTTCCTCTATTAGTGGATACATATCAATGGATAGTAGAGTGTTGACTTTGGTTAGTTCTCATTTATTATGCACCTACTGAAAGTAAAAGACTTCCTAAGATGAAATGAGCTTTTAAAGGAAGAGGAAGATACTGCACCTGCTCTCTAGAAATTTATAACCTGGTGCTCTAGGAACTGCAGATCCTACTCAAAGTAAGCTTTTTACCTGGCATATACTTCATGTAATATGCTTTATTTCTTTTAATATATTTGTTATATAGGACTTTAACTTTTATAACCTAGTCCCGTGAACTCAAATTTACTAAATCCAATGCCTGTTTTGTCAGGCTAAGAAAAAAAATTAAAGGCAAATGACAAATTAGAGTAAAAATTTATAAAATATGTTGCAAGAAATGGGTTAATATTAATAGGTAGAGAAATCAATAAAAAGATGGACAAAATATATGGATAGGCAATTCCCAAAGGAAGAAAAAAAACCTATAAATTTATGAAAAATGTTTTATCTCACTAATAATAACTTACAATTTTTACTTTTCAAATTAGCAAAATTTAAAAACAATGATAATATCCAGTGTTAGGACAAGTGTGATAAAACTAGCTCTTTCATATATTGCTAGTATAAATTGGCACAATTTTTAGAAGGCAATTTAGTATCACATTTTGAGAGCCTCAAAAATGTCTATACCTTTTACCCCAGGAATTCTACTTTCTGGATTTTATCTTATGGTAATAATCAGAGTTGCACATAAAGATTTACATACAACATTACTGTGATAATACTTAAATAGCAACAAAATAAAAAACACAACTCTATGAGGTAGATACTAAATGTCCAATGATAGGTAATTAGTTAAGTAAATTCTGGTATATCTACGCAATAAAATAACATAGAGCCATTAATTATGTTTTTAGTATATAGGGTACTACTAGTGATATAAAATTAAACAAAATGTCATATCAAACTATACTACTATTCAACTTTGTGAAAAAGTGTGGAAAAACATTAGGATTTAAGTAGAAATCATATTAAAATGTTAATTGTAGTAATCTCTGGGTAATGGATTATAAATTTCTATACTTTTAAAATTTTCATTTACTCTGAAAATCGTTATAGGTTATTCTATTTTGAGCTGGCAGACTCAACTAAATTAAACAAGATTTATCTTGATATTCTTCTTTAGTAGTGAAACTTTTTAAAGTTTTATTACAGAGCAAACACAAAGAAGTAAAACAAATGGATAAGACAGAAAAATACCAAATATCCAATAGTTGCATTAACAATATTTTCTCACTTCACTGCATTGACTAAGTACACATAAAATACAAACACATGGAAACACCCAGGAAATAATGCAGGAATCATGTGTTTAAGAGGGGTATAGACTATGTGTACAATGTGGAGAGAAACCCAGAGGGGTGAGTCAAGGAGAGAGTCTCATAGATTAAGGAAGCAGGTGGAGTGGCATGTATTGAATGTGGGCTTGGGACCTGGACACCTGAATTGATTTACTAGCTCTTATATTTACTAGCCATGTGACCTTGGGCAGGCTATTTAACCTCTGTATGTTTCGTTTTTTTATTTGTAAAATGAAAAAAAGTATAGGCCTCATAGAGTTATTGTGAGTATTAAATGAGTTAGTGCCTCGAAAGTATTAAGAAGAGTTGCCTGGCATTATAATAATGTTAAGACCCTGCAAGAAGTCTGAATTTGGGGAAGAATTCAAGAAGGAAGGGAGAGGGCATTCTAGGCAAAGGCACAGAGGACACAATGAGCAAGGCATGGGAACAGGGGTAAGGATCGGGGTGTGGGGGCAGCTCGACTTGAGTAAGAGTTTTTTTGGGAGTAGTAGATGAGATTGGCTTAGTAAAATGTGACTAGTTGTCAGAAGCCCTGAAAAACCACAAGAAGGAGTTTAGATCTTGTCTATAGAGACACGAGACCGATGATGATGATGAAAATGGTGCCTGGGGAGACTGGATCTGGCAGTGGTGTGCAGGGTCCATTGGGACCAGGAAACACAGGAAGCAAAGGGCTGAGTGGGGACTCTGTGACAGCAATGATAGTAATGGTGATAACAGTAGACAGCATCAAGGAGCACTGTGTGCAATGCTCCTTCCATGGCTTACATCACAGTCAGGTAGATGCTCTCTTTAACCCATTTCGTTTCATGGTGAGGGAAATCGGGCAAAGAAAGATCACAGCTCATAAATGAAGTCAATGAAAGACCTGGGATTCAAATTCAAGTTGTATGATTCCAGGTATTATACTCTCACCCACATATGATTCTTCATCCTTCCCAAAAGGCTGGTTCCTGATGCAAGGTGGAGCATGTGGAAATGGAGAGGAAGGCACCATGGAAGGTCACAGCAGAGGAGCAGTCAGCGGGACATGGTCACTAATTTGATGTCAAAATCCAATGCCAAGATGGGCAGTTGGTTACAATATTAACTATAAGCACAGTTTTACCCAGCATAGGAACTCTTATACTATGTATGCCAAGTTATTTCTGTCAATAGACCGTTGCTGAAATCAGACAATTTTCTTTGCTTTATCTGCAATATATTGCAAAATTGTCATGTACTCAGGGGCCTTCCAAACCTATCTATAAATATTTCAATTCCTCCTTAACTGTTGGCAAACAATATTACATAAGTCAAATCTAGATCATCTAATCTCTTCATTTTACCAAGAAGTCATTTCTAAAAATTTTGGTTTAGTTGTATCAAGTCATTCTGGCTACAGGGTTTTTCTCTAACTTCACTTAGATGTTCATTATTTCAAAATACATGGAATGGTAGACTCTGATACTATAGATGCCCTTTTGTTTCTGAAAGGTTGAGAGGCAGTGAGCAGAGAAAAAAAGTCCTGTGAGCTAAACAAAAAGCCCCCAAATAGTCAGTCTGCATAAAATTCTGGACTCTCAGGTTCATCCTGCCAGATAACAGATGGTCACTTCTATTTCCAAAGGCTCGGCCACATCTGGCAAATTGACTTAGTTCATCCAAAAGTATGGCCAAGACTGCCCTCTTTCTTCATCTCATGGTACCCCCCTCAGCCCTGACAACAGCCACCAAGTGTTCCTAGCTGTCCAAACACTGGCACTCAGACCTATTCCCATTCCCCAAATCTATATTTCCATATCCCTCTTTTTTTTCTTCCTAGGGGATATGAACCAAAATTTCACATTATTTTTTGCTAAAATATTTATAACTGGTAAGGAACTAAAGGGAGGAACATAGAGAGTGTCTACTAAGATCTAGTATGTTGGTATTTGTCTTGACAAAATCATTCTATTGAGCACAAATACACCATTTTTTCCCTTAATACTCCATCACTGTTGATCATTCGGTTAATTTCTATGTTTTATATAGCTCTAAACATAATTATAAAGGTTTGATCAATCAAAAAATAATTTTGAATGCAACTGAAACATGTAGAACACAAAATAATGTCTTAACTATTATATAAGTGTGAAAATATATATCTACATGACAAGGGTAAGCGGAAATGTTGATAAATAAACACATAATTTGTTGTTTTTTAAAGCATCTACTCCACATTTGTCCAATTTATGGTCAGGGTCCATGACTTCCCCTCATGCCATACCCAAGGCATACACGTTCACTAGTCACAGCACTCCCTGCCTAGAAATGCTCTCCCAAACCATCCTCACCTCTGTCCTAGGGGTTCCCTGGTCCTGAGATGAGCCTTGTTTGCCATCTTGGATTTGGTCCAAACTTTTCAATTTACAGATGATAAAACTGGAGCCTAGAGAGGAGGTGGGTGATAGCTAAGATTATGTAGCTAGTTCACAGAATTGGAATCTAAATCTCCTGAATTCTAGTCTTGACCTCTTTTTTAAAAAAATAAAAAATAAATATTTTGGGTATAAAAAAAAATGATAAAGAACAATGTCATGAGCACCTGTATGCCACCACCCAGTTTCAGAGGTTGAATTTGGTGTTTGTCACGTCCATACTGTTTTCATACTTTTACTTCATGTGAATGTTTCCATAAACACAACTAAGGGATGTTTTCCCATAATTTGTATTATATTTTTCTGTAATCTGTCCTTTCCATTTTTTTTAGTAGGTACTAAGGATTGAACTGAGCACCTTGTACATGGGAAGCAGGCACTTAACCATCAAGCTACATCTGCTCCCCAGTGAAAGTTGGTTTTTTTGTTTGTTTCTTAGTTTTTAGGAGTTACCAGGGCCTCATATATGGGAAGCAGGTGCTTAACCACTTAAGCTATATCCACCCCCTGACATTTCCTCTTAAAATTATATTTTTCAGATTCATCCATCTCAAAAATATATCTACTTTTGGTTCTTTCATTTTAATTTCTGTGTCGTATTCCTATTCATCTATTCTTCTACTGATGCATATTTAATTTCATCGTTCCTATAAGCAATTGTGCCAGGAACATTCCTATAGAGTATATGCATGAGACTTTTCTTTCTTTCTTTCTTTAATCACAATCAATGGTATTTGGTATATTTACGTGAGAGTTTTCTATGGTATATAACTAAGTAGTCCTGACCTCTTTACATCACACCATATATTCTCAAGGTAAGTGTGATAGAGGGGCCGAGGGAGAGAGAAGGAACATCAACCACTCCCCTCCCATGCCCCCTCAACCCCTGGAGGTTAGAAAGTAGAAAGGGTGACTACATATGATTGGCAATAAAAGAGATTTACTACCATTTCTTTAATTTCACTTCTGATTAAGATAGTTAATTTTATTTTGAATTTTAGATACCACTAAAAGAGCATATGAGATGTTTGTTTATTGGTTTAAAAAGGTTGTGATATCCTGCTAATTAAAAATGTAACCCTCTAATAGTAAAATATTCAAACTCTGTGGCCTGGCTATAGGATGAGAGATTTAGGATGGCAAGCTTTTGAGCATTCCTCAAATCCCACAGATAAATGTTTCTTTCTCTCTCTCCCTGTCCTTCCCTCCTTCCTTTCCTTTCCTCTTCCCTTTCTCCCTTCCTTCCTTCCTACATGTAGAGGGGTTTTGTGGTCAGCATCCAAGGCAAATACACACATAGAGCCATGGACAAATAGAGCTTGACAATATTTCATGGCAGATGTGCATCTATGAATGTAGAATAACAACCACCTAAAAGTGTCCAATCCTCAAATGGTGACAGTTTCAGATTGCTACTGAATTATTCCCAGATGGCATTTGGTTTTCTATAGACAAGGCGGTATGACAATCTTGGGAGGAGCTTGTTGGGTGGTGACAAAGGGACAGTTTAGGAAAGCCCCAGATAGGCCTACAGGCATTCTGGTGGTTTTGTGGGCAGGCTCCTCCCAGGAAACCAGGGCAGACACACAAGCAACCAAATCCTCTTCCCAGGGCTCAAACGCACAGATGTGCTCTATCCCAATTGGCACGGCAGAATAGGAGCAGGTTGGTGAGAATACAACAGGCGAAGGAAGAACTCCTGGGAAAGCTGCTGAGAGGCCTCAAGGCATCACCAACCAGGTGCTTTCACTGTCCCCGACTGGCCTTAGAAACCTTTGTCTTTTCCTTACCCAACCTGGTGATGTGGATTCCTGGGGCACAGGGGAAGGGCTTAATCCAGCTCATAGGGAGAATGGGCAAAGGAGGGATGAGAACGCAAAGAATCACCAAACTGGAGCCAGGCATTCCTCCCACGAGACGAACTCTGAGCAATGCTGAGCACACAGCTGTCTGCATTGCCAAAAAAACATTGATCTCATGAGGCTGATGAGACATTTTGACTTAAAGAACAAGGCAAACTATTGCAGCCACAAGAACAAAACATTCCTTTAAAAAAAATTCAGCATGAAGAGTCCAGCTGACTGAAGACTAGAGTCATTTTCTTCTGGGGAAAACTCATCAGGGCCAGTCCAAAGCGGTTCCTAAGTGGATTTAGTGTGAAATTGGGAGGCCGCAGGCCTGCCGTGCCAAGTCAGTTGGGCTACTGTAAATAAAATTCACTTACCTTTTTTAGAATACAGCTTTGAGCAGAGCCTTTTTCTTATGGCTATCATTGTGGCCATGAACATCAAGGCAATGATGCAGGTGGGGATGAGAACGTGAAAGAGAGACATCGTTGGGACCTCAGGTTCCATCTGACCTAGGTGAAGGAAAAGCACCAGAATCCCATGACAAGGTGGCACAGAGGTGAACCAAAGGGTTTGGCCAAAGGACTAGGTTATAACCGACGTGGCAAACTTGTATCAAACATTTTCTCCAGGTCAGGCACTGTTCTAAGTGCTCTCCATGGATCAGCTCATTTATTCCTCATAACCCAATGAACAGGCTCTATCATGATCCCCATTGAGAGAAGTGAAGACAATGTGGAACAGAGAGGCTAGGAAACTTTCCCAAAGTTACACAGTAAGTGACAGAGCTGAGAAACGATACATGCTGTCCAGTTCCTGATTCCGTACTTTTCTCTACTCAGATATGTAATAACATAATATTATGTTATATTATCTATATCTGTTATCTGTCTTCATCATCATCATCATCATCATCTCCTCTCTCTCCAGTGGGAAAATCCCCCATCTGGAAAATGGATCTCCTCCCCCATCCTCCCAACAAGCACTCACAGTGTTTGGAATCTATAACATTAGTTATTCAATTTCAAGAATTAACAGGATCTTTTAAGGAAAAAAAATAGAATATCCCAGGTAGTGTTAATATTCTAATCCTTTGGTGTGAATTACTATAACTACTCCTTTTCTTTGTCTCAGTTAATCAAAGTCCTGGCACCTAGGTAGATGAGAAGAGTAATTTTGGAGCCTGTGGAAAGCCTTGGTAAGGAGAGCTCTGGGTATCCACTGGTAGAATGAGGAAAACAGAAAATAAAGGGAAGGGTAGAGGAGCGGTTCACCCTAGGGAGATGGCAGGTACCCGAGGTAAGCTGTGCCCTTTTCAAAAGCCTGGATTTTGCCTTGTGGAGTAAATCATACACATTAAACTTAGCCTGGTCCCAAGAAAAATCTGGTAAAACTTTTCAGGAAAAAAGGGCTCAGTCCTGACAATAACCCTTTTCCCACTCCTTCATAGTGCCACTTGAGAACCATGGATTGTCTAAGCTGAGAGGGGCATGAGCCCCTCAGAGACACTAAATATTCTACCTGGGGTCATCACCTTACTAAGTAAGTGCAGAGCCAGGATTGCAAACCCAGATCTGTCTGATCCCAAAGCTCAGGCCCCACAGATATTTTTCTCAATCCAAGAGTATGGCAAACATTAGGGGAAAAAAGGATTAAGGAGCCTGGCTCATCAATACATTGGATAACCTATGTTTAAATAAATGAATATTGATTATAATCTATTCTTTTACTTCTAGAGTTCATTGAGCAAGTTATTAAGCAGTTGCTATATGTAGCGTTATGAGTCTGGGAATCTTGGCTGTCTCACTATCCCAAAATAGGGGAGACCTTTATGCAAACCATTGCCCTGTGCAGATTCCCTATGTTCAGATTCATACACAGAAGCTCTACTCATCCTCAAGACTTTCTAAAGTTGCAAAACCCAGAAGACTCTGGTCGGCTCAGACTGTAAATATTTGGATGGCAACAGCTTTAGTTAAGTCACATTTGAATCCCCTACAGGGCCAAGCTGAAGGAAAAGTGTCAGTAAAGGTTTGTTGGGCTGAACTGACTGCCTTTCTAGTCTATCAGCCTAACCTCCCCTGTTATCAATTACCTTGAGGCAGACTGCTGGCTGTCCCTCACCTCTCATCTCTATTTCTTCCCTAGTACTGGGTATTTGTTGGGCACACTGCTTCTCAGAGACTGCTTTTCCCAGCCTGCCTTGCAGCTAAGTGTGGTCTGCCATGTAAACTAAGTTCAGGCCAATAGAATGGGTCTTCTTGGTCTTAGCCTTAAAATGTTGTATGTCTCTTCCACCACATTCTCTTTTTCCTTCCTAAGGGACTAAAATATGGATGGCAGTGACCCAGCTGTGATGATTAGGCAAGGACAACATTGTGGAGAATGGCAGAACAATAGACAGATGGAACCTGGCTCACTGAATGACATTATAGGATATAGTTACCTGCTCTGAACCACATTCTATCTCTGCATAGTGCATGAGAGAAAAATAGACTTCTATCTTGTTTGTGTCTCTATATTTTTGGGATTCTTTGTTATAGGAGCTAATACATATTCTTTGAAATCATTTTATAATTATTATATATTAACAATGATACAATGTGAAAAATATTTGTCCAATATGCCTCATTCTTGTCTACAGTCCCATGTATTTGCATGGAAGCCATGCATCTTTTTGTGACATACTTTTTCCTCTTTCCACCCTTTCTGAGTGCTAAGTACTTTACAAGCATATCTCATTCAATCATCACAATAACCTGATGTGGTATCTATCGTTATTGACTCTTGTAAATGAGACCAGGACTCCTTTACTGAAGGAGTCCTAGGGTCATTAAGTTATATATCCAAGCTCTCAAAGCTAGTTAGGAGCAGAGAGAGGATTTGAAATTCAGGTCCATCTAACATCAGAGTCCATGCTCTTGACTACAAAAATATATGGCCAAGGAGTCATTTCCAGGTCTGCTGGCATGGCTTCTCTTCTCTGATACCCTCACAGGGGTCTTTTCAAAGTTCTTTCCTGTACTTCAGTCCCGTTACATTTCCTAATGAAAACCTAACAACTGGCTGAGCAGAAAAAACTCTTTCAAAATGAAAATGACCTCACTGCTCCCAAAGTTCTGGTTAAAAGTAAGGATGCTCTAATTATTTCATATCAGTGAGATCATACAATGTTTGTCCTTTTGTGTCTGACTTATTTCACTCAACACAGTATTACAAGGTTCAGAATAAGCAAATTCATGGCCAGAGACTAGAATACAGATTACCAGGGGCCAGGGTGGGGGTAGGAAATGGGGAGTTAATGCTTAAATTGTACAGAATTTCTATTTGGGGTAATGGAAAAGTTTTGGTAATAGATGGTGGTGTTGGTAGCACAACATTGTGAATGTAATTAACAGCACTGAATTATATATGTGGATGTGGTTAAAAAGGGGAAAATTTTAGGTTGAATATATGTTACTAGAATAAAAATAAAAAATACATAAGACTGTACAACACAGAGATCGCTAATGTAAACCATGGGCTATAGTTAATAGTACAATTATAATAATATTTCATCAATTGAACCAAATGTACTATGCTAATATAAGGTATTAATAATGGGGGGAGTGAGTATATAGGAACTCTGTACTTTCTGCATGATTTTTCTGTAAACCTACAAATTCTCTAATAAAAATCAGATCACATTACTTCCCTGCCTAAAATCCTAAAATGGAAAAAAAAAAAAAAGGTTAGGATGCTCAGTCATCCATTGCAGAGTTAACTGAGCACTTCCCATCCCTATACTCTCATTTTTTGGTAAACTCAGTCACTTCTGGAGAATTATGTGGTGGGTCAAAGCAGTAAGCAGTAACAAGCTCAACTTGTGGGAATGAGTAAAATTGGACAGTCATAAGACAACTTTAAAAAGCCTTTCAGAAATGGAAGTAAAGAATGTGTGGGAGGATGTGTGACTTTGGTTAGTTTGTTGTCAGTATTTGTGCCACAAACCAGGGCATCATCTGGCTGCTCAGCTCTGGCTGTCCACTTAGGCTAGTGGTGGCTGGGACGATGGGACTGGATTAAGCAGGAATAGCTCACAACCCATCAATCTGACAATTTTTTAAAAGCACTTATCATGGGCAAAGCACTCCACCTTTTCTTTAGTCTGTATAGAAGGAAGACCCATGCAAACAATTAAAATACATGGGAAATAAAATAGCAATAAAAGAGAAAAGACAAGCTCAGTCATATGCAAGACAAAGAAATGGTACAGGTAGTAAGTCCTAGGAGGCGAGATGTGGGAAAGATAGGATCATTTATACCTTGGAGTTACCCCTTCATGGTAGAGATAACTGCCCTGAAAAGAGACTACACAGATTTCTCTGTCTCCCTGCTGGCCACATTTCTGAGTGATAACCCAGGAGATCCCGAGCTCTGATACAGAACCCACAGACCTTTCCTCGACTATTCAATCAGCCATGATGGCTGCCAGGGCGGCAGGGGCCAAAGATTCCTAACTTCTCTACTTTTGAGGGAACCCAAGCTAAGACAGGTGGCAAATGTGAAACATGACAACATAGTGAATTTTTTATAAAGTCATAAGATTATATCCTTTTTAATGTGGTAGGCCTCCCTTCACCACCCCACAAAGAAGTTTGGGTACTAAGCCCTGGAACTTGTGAATATGTTACCTTACATGGCAAAAGGAATTTTGCAGATGTGATTAAATTAAGAACCCTGAGACAGAGAACTTATCCTGAATTATCAATGAGGCCCAGTGTAAACAGCAGGGTCCTTAAGACATGGAAGAGGGAAGCAGGAGAGTCAAAGAAAGATGTGATGAGAGAAGCAGAGTTCTGAGTGATGATTGCTGGCCTTGAAGACTGGCATGAGCCTTGCAAGGAATGTGGGCAGCCTCTAGAAGTGGGAATAGGCAAGAAAATGGACTGTCTCCTAGAGCCTCCTGCTGACACCTTGCTTTGAGCCCAGTTAGACTTCTGACCTCCAGAACTATAAGATAATGAATCCGTGTTGTTTCAAGCTACTAAATTTTTGGTAATTTGTCGCACCATCCATAGGAAACTTATATACTTGGTGATAAAATTAACTGTCTCTAATGAAATGATCATGATACTGGATGTTAGCTGCTTTTTATAAAATGTTCTTGCTTGGCCAGTAGAAAGTTGTCAGTTCTCCAAAATGGCTTGAAATTTTTATGGTGTAGAGGATACACTTCCAAAAACATCCAGCATAGCCAGTTGAAGCTCTGAAACATTCTGTAAGAGTCCAGCTTTCTTGGAAGTACCCATAACCAGCTGACTAGCTGCAAGGCCTTCAAAGTAATATTTTTCTGATGACTCATGCCCCTATGCAAACAATTTTGCAATCAACCTCTTCCTTTGACGGTTAGCTACTGTGCTGGATATTTTCTGTCTGACTCTCCAGATCCTTTCTCTACTCTTGCATGCTCTACTCTGAGGCCTTAGGGGCTGACTTTTATCCAATACATCAATGGATTCCCTTGCTCTCTGATTTCCAGTTGGGTTCAGGCAATGGAAGGAGAATGAAATTGGGGGTATTCATTCACCCAGCTTCTGCCCTGTGCAGTTGCTGCAGGTGGCAACACCCCTCTAGTACAGGCCACAGCTCCTGAAAAATAGTCTTTGCCCTACAGCTGCCCTCTTCAGGTTCTAGTACCCACTCCAACAGTGGTACTTGCTCTCCCATTGTTGAAGCCCCAGGACCATTTACCCTCTTTTGCTGGTTTCTCTAAATGCTGGCTACGCTATTGTAAATAGTCCCTTTATTAAATGCTCCTGAAATTACTCATTTTGCATTTTGCACCTGTTTCCTGGCTGAACCCTGGCTAATAAGAGCCAGGAAGGGGACAGCTGTTACCTTGAGGGTCTATGATGGCTGAAGTAAGCTCCTTTGCCTTAGCATTCCAGAATACACAGCTGAAGTTTCTGCCAGGTTGTAGCTTTAGCCGCAGAACGCTGGTGACCTGGTAGAGGCCCTCGGGGGTCTTGGTGTGGCTGGTGTTGACTGGAACACTGACATTTGGCCAGGAAACTTCTGCTAGGGGATAACCTTCAGCCTGGCAGGTGAGCTCCACTTCATTTGTTCCTGGGGCCTTAAGGGTGTGAGTGTTAATTTTCTTGTAGGAAGCTGGACAATACAAGAAGAAGAAAAAGAAATAAGTCTTTCTTTTCTGATTTCTGTAGAGCTTTGTACTCAATGCCAGGTGATATGAATAAAATGATCACTATAGAGATTAAGTAATAGTGGTTTTCATTTATAAACACATTCTATGTGAGAGAGAGCATCCTATTTTATATATATTGAATTTTTAAATTTTCATAGTACAACAAAGACAACATTGTTGATATTCCCAATTTTTGTTGGAGGTATCTGTTTTAGTCAGCCAAAGGGGTGCTGATACAAAGCACCGGAAATCTGTTGGCTTTTATAAAGGGTAGTTATTTGGGGTGGCAGTTTACAGTTATCAGGCCATAAAGAGTAAGTTACTTCCCTCACCAAAATCTGTTGCCACGTGTTGGAGCAAGATGGCTGCCAATGTTCAGCCTTCCTCTTCCTCTTAAGGCTCTGTGGTCCTAGTTTCTTCCAATATCAGCTGTAGTCTGGGATAAGTCTCGTCTCTCTATTCTGGGGCTCTATTCTCTCCAGGCTCAGCTGCTCTCCTCTCTCCCCAAAGTCAGCTGTAAACTCTCAGGTGAATGGCTCGTTTCTCTTCCCAGGGCCTCTCTCTCTCCTCTCGTACCTGCTTCTCCTGCGTGTTTACTTCCCAGGCTCCAGGATCAAAACTCCCAACTCCCTTCTCTGCAGTGCGGTTTCTCTGTGAGTCCCTACCCTCCAAGGGGGCGAGGATGCAACATCCCACTGACGTGGCCCAATCAAAGTCTTAATCATTATTTAATCAAGTAAAAGTGAAACCTCTGAATCCAATATAATCTAATATGCCCAGAGGGGCAGACCAGTGTACAAACACAATCCAATATCTATTTTTGGAATTCATAAACAATATCAAACTGCCACAGTAACAGAAGCATTTTTCTCACATTACTAGTAACTGGTGGAGTCAATATTTGAACATTAGAAGTCTGGTTCCAAATCTCAGTGCTCAATGCTGTGGCTTCCTGAAGCACTATAAATTGTCTCACAAATGGAGGCAGGATGGAGAGGAAAGAGAGGATTGTTAAATGAAATCTCTACATGATGTCCATATCTCACTTTATTCAGTGCTTTTTCAAATATCTTCTTCAGGAGAAAATTGACTTTCTACTTCCCCCCTTCTTCCATTCTCTTTGAGATTAGGAGGAGAAAAAATAAGACATAGATAATACATCTATGATTAGGCAAGAGCTAGGCATATTTATTATGTAATTCCCACCCCAACACACACAAACACACACACACACACACTCACACTTGTATGTGCAATGTATGCTGAGTGAATTAATCAGATATGAATATGGCTTCCTGCTCTTCAGATAACTGGGATATAAACTAGACTGAGGGTTGCTGAAAGGGACAGGGAGACCCAAGGGCAAAATGTCCAATTATCTTAGATATTAGCTTAAAAATAGCTTAATAAATATTAACGCCATATGTAGAGAAGACAGCAGAGAGTGTGGAAAGTAATCCATTGATTTTTGGTGAGGGGACATGAGAATGAGCATTGGCTTTCATCAGGTAGGAACTCTTTCTGTAAGAAATAGAATTTCAATAAAATCTTTGAAGGAAAGGTGTATTTATCTCTCCATGGCCCAGGTGTGATGAAAACTAATTTTTTTCTTAAGTTGTTGGGAGGAGTATAAATGGGATAAATGGGTACCAACTTTGTAAAAAAGGGATTTTGCATTAATATAATAACCAGGTAGAAAATTTTAAATATGAATGATTTATTAAGTGCTTTCTATGTGCTAAGCCATGTGCCACATGCTTTTATATACCATAGAGGAAGAAGGAATGTTCATGTCCCATTCCAAAATGTTTGTCTCTCTGCCTACATCCCTTGTTGTGTGTTTCTATGTTATGAGTTGCTAATTTGATTAGTTATAGCAAAGACACTCACTGGGACTTGGTTCATTAGAGAGCAGAGTAATTGCAACTCAAAGCACTGTTCAGAACCTGGGGAGCCTTTGGCCCTCTCTTGACCTTCTTTTCTCCATATGTTAAGCATACTTGGCTGGGCCTGCTGCCTGCCTTAGAGGCTTTGATACCTTCCCAGCTCACAGTAGTCAGCTTCTGCCTGTGACTGGGAGGGTAAGGCAGATTTTCTTATCCATGAGGTTGGATGGTTTAGTGGACTTGGGATCTCATCTGCAAACCTGGACTTTTAGATTAATGATAAGGGAGCAAGAAGCAAGGGGCCTCCTACTCTAAGCCATGCTCTTTGGTATAGATTATTTAAAAAGCCCCAAAGTTGGAGGGAGGGAGGGAGGAAAAAGTCATGTGCTTATCCAGCTATTAATTTTTAAAACTGGTGTTCATTTCCCATTTTTCTATTGATTTTTTGGATATTGCTAACTTAGTCAAGAACTTGGAGAGGAGCAGGGGTAAGTGCTTTAAAATCTGACCCAGGCCCCCTAACATATACATTATCTCACTTTAAACTATACAATGACCATATGAGGTAGGAACAATTCATATTCTTATTTTGGAGATTAGGAAACAACTGGAATTGGGGTGGGATTCTTGGGTGCATGTGCTTCACTGGTGTAGAATTCTGCATTCATGCATTGGAATCACCATAAGAAGATGAGCCTTTGTGTAGTTCCAGAGCTTTGGGAATAGAGCAGCATAAGCAAGAAGGGGATTTAGGGGCACCCAGCATTAGCAGAAGACAGAAGAGCCAGGTCCCGAGGCAGCTTACTGAAGGATTCACCTGGTTAGACTAACTGGTCTCTTCAGAGCCAAATTTTGACCTATCTTTAGCAAACAAAGCACAAAGATTGAATACTCACTTTATCCCTAGTTTTATTTTTGTTTATGTACACTTATTTTTCTCTTGGGTCAATGTTCTTTTCTAATGCTATTATATTGTAGATTATTTCAATAAACTCTTCTAGATCATTTGGAGATGAAATAGAATAAATGGATTCACAGGAGCAGTGTGTTGTAGATGAGGGTCAGAGCAAGAAGCTGACCTTGGTGGCAGTGATGAAAGATGATTTCTGAGTAGGAGGACCATGAATCAGGAGCTGCACTGAGGCTGACTTGAGATAAGCAGTTGAGAGCGCAGGTGAAAGGCTGATAGAATCATTTCAGATATACAATATTAAAAATGCCTCTTTCTCATTTGGGAAGTGGCTGAAAAGGCACTATCAAAACACAATGGGGAAGCTGGACTGAGCGTGATATTCTTAGGAAAAGATGAGTACATTTTAGAATCTCAGAAGTGGAAGTGATCGTAAAATTCAACTCGTCTAACTTCCTCAATGAGAAATGCCTTCTACAGCATCTCTGCTAGATAACTATCTTGATAAATATCCCATGTACACTTGTAAATAATGTGCATTCTGCAGATAGTATAAATTCTACGGATGTCAATTAGACCATGTTTGGCTTATTGTTTTGTTCAAAGCTTATTTGTTTTTTTCTCAGTTACTAATAGAGGTGAGTTGTACTCTCCAAATATGATTGTCTCCTTGTCTATTTCTTCTTTTAGGTCTGTTAATTTTTTTTTTGAAGATTTATTTATTTATTTATTTATTTATTACATATCCCCCCCCCCTTCTGCTTGCTCTTGCTGTGTGTCCATTCTTGTGTTCCTCTCTGTCTGCTTTGTCTCCCCCCC
>PVKH010005631.1:0-21876 GCA_004027955.1 Chaetophractus vellerosus | reverse complement strand
AGTGAACTTCTCCCAGGAACTCATCGAGGACCCTTCATCAGTCTTTCATCAGAGCAAACTCATCGAGGACCCTTCATCAGTCTTTCATCGGAGCCCCTGGCTTGCAGCCTGCCGGCGGAACCTGGACTTGTGTATCCCCACAGTCACGTGAGAGACTCTTATAAAATCTTATATTTTTAACAGAGATCTCGTGTTGATTTTGTTTCCCGAGAGAACCCTGACTAGAACAAGGTGGATGCTGTATCATCTTTTCTTGACATAGTCTTGCAAATCACTGTGCCACATTTGCCATATCCTATTGGTTTCAAGTAAGTCACAAATCCCTCCATATTCAAGCCGAGAGGAATTAGACTTTACCTCTTAATGCCAGAGTGGCAAATTTCTAGAGGAACTTTGTTAAAGGCATCTTTGGAAATAAGATCTGCCTATGAGACCTTGGTCGAATTACCTAACTCTCTGTGTCTCATATGTAAAATGGGTGGTTTTCTTGAGATTTAGAGGAAGTAATACTGGTTAAATGTTTAGAATAGTGTCTGGCACCTGGAATACTACCCCATAAATTTTAGTAATAATTAATATCTTCAATATCAGCAAAAATATTACTTCCTCTGTAAAGCCTTCCCCATGATTCTTACCGATTTTTCACTTTCTTCATTCACTATGGCTTTACTTATTTTCTAATACTTTTCCCAATTTTATTGTAATTTTAGGTTCATGTGTCTAGATCCTCCAGTGTAATGTGAACTTCTCAGGAGCACAAACCAAAAGAGTTGTTCAATAATATATGTTTATTAGAGGAATGACTCCAAAGTCCAGGCACAAACAGCCACAATGGAAATGCAAATTAAGGAAAATGGTGAGAAAAAGCTAGGATAATGCAAAATAAAGAAGGTGAGATATACATGGATAAAAATTTCTGATTTCCAGTTAACAGTACTATTCTATCAAAGCTTTAAAGATTACAATAACCTTAATAAGAAGTTGCAGGGATTTACATATGAGACAATGGAGCCAGGAGTGAGAGCTCTGGACTTAAATTAACACCTAGAAAGTTGATTAAATTTGTTGTAATAGACTAGCTCACATTTTAACTAGATTTACAACATATCATTGTAACTTATTATTTGAAATGTCCATAATTAAAAAATATTTGCTGAAAGAAAACTGTATTTGAGAGTGAACAAAACTTTTGAACATGTAAATGATGTGAATTCATGACATTCTAGGTCTTTTAGAAAAGAACTCAGTTTTAATCTAATGCATGAAAAATCTGTCTCTTTCGGTATCACATAGAAATCTACAAAATCTTTAGCAAAAAGAAAGCCCAAGCAACAAAAGAAAAAATAGATAAATGGGACTCCATCAAAACTCAAAATCTCTTATGCATTAAATGACTTCATCATGAAAGTAAAGATGGGAGAAAATATTTGGAAACCGTGTCTCTCATGACAGTTTAATATCCTGAATGTATAAAGAAATCCTTTAACTCAACAACAAAAAGACAAGCAACCCAATAAAAAAGTGGGCCAAAGTCTTGAATAGATATTTCTCCAAAGAAGATACATAAATGGCCAAAAAGGACATGAAAAGATACTCAACATCATAAGCCATCAGGGAAATGCAAATCAAAATCACAAAGATATGCCATTTCACACCCATTACAATGGCTACTATTAAAAATATGGAAAATAACAAGTGTTGGAGAGGATGTGGAGAAATAGCAACACTAATTCATTTTTGGTGGGAATGTTAAATGGTGCCCCTTCTATGGAAGACAGTTTGGCAGTTCCTTAGAAAGTTAAATATAGAATTACCCATTTCTGTATACTTACCCAAAAGAATTGAATGCAGGGACTGAAACAGTTATTTGCACACCGATGTACATAGTAGCATTGCTCACAACTGCCAAATGACAGAAAGAAGCAACCCAAGTGTCCATCAACCAATGAACGGAAAAACAAAATGTGGCACATACACAAACAGGAACACTATTCAGCTCTATTCTGGTGCATGCAACAATATGGATGGACTTGGAAGAAATCTTATTGAGTGAAATAATCCAGAAACAAATGGACAGATATTGTATGATCTCACTGATATAATTAAAATAAGCAATTTCATAGAGTCAGAAACTAAAATACAGGCTACCAGGATCCAGGATTGGGACAAGGGATATGGAATTGATGCTCAATTGGTACAGAATTTCTGCTTGGGGTGATGGAAAACTTTTGGAAATGAATGGTGGTGATGGTAGCACAACATTGTGAATGTAATTAACAGCACTCAATTGTGTATTTGAATGCAGCTAAAAGGGGAAATTTTAGGTTGTATATTACTAGAATAAAATAAAAAACAACAACATAGGACTGCACAATACAGTCAACACGAATGTAAACTATGGATATAGTTAATAGTATAATCATAATAATATTCTTTTATCGATTATAACAAAGTTACCATGCTAATGCAAAATTTTGATAATAGGGGGAAATAAGGGAAATTTGTATTTTTCTGCATGATTTTTCAGGCAATGTACAACTTATCTAATGCAAAAAGTATATTAAAACAAATAAAGACTGCCAGCTCTTTTTACCAACATAAATATGCCTGTATCATAGAAGAGTACTGCAAAATTATAAGCAGGACTTGGCCTACTGCACCAAGAGAAATCATTTCAATTAAATAAAAAATAAATTCAGAATACATTAAAATTTCAAAAACAACCCCCTATCCCCAAGCCCAGAGATGTTTAAAAATGAATTTTGCAGTTGAACTCTAGGAATGTCAAATCTCAGAAACAACAGACGAAGAAACTCTAATTAGCTGTGATGAACGTTGATTATAGAGCACGGATATAACAATGATTACAAAAGAAAAAAAAAAAAAGATGATTCATCGGTCCCACATATCAAGTGTGGTTGTGTAATTAGAGAAATTTAATCCCAGCGGGCTAATGTGACATATTTGTTTTTGCACCATTTTGTGGATTCACAGGCAGAACTGTCCTCAGAAAATACAAAAGGAATAAAAGTATTCCTATTTTATATGCTTTATCTCAAAACTATTTAATTCATGAAGGTCTTTTTTCTTTGATTTTTTTCTACTCTGTATTAGTCAGCCAAAGGAGTGCTGATGCAAAGTACCAGAAATCTGTTGGCTTTTATAAAGGGTATTTATTTGGGGTAAAAGCTTACAGTTACAAGGCCCTAAAGAGTCCAACTCAAGGTACTATAAGAGGTACTTTCTCACCAAAGATGGTTGCCAATCTCTGCGAGGGTTGGGCCTTCCTCTTTCTCAGCTACAGGATGGCATAGGGCTCATCTCTCAGGGTTTCCTCTTCCCCTTGAGACTCCGTGGGCCCAGCTTCTTCCCAATCTCAGCTAAAGGCTATCTGGCAAATGGCTCATCTCTCTTCCGAGGGCTGCAGAATCAAAGTTCTCTCCTCCACCATGTCTGTGGAGCTCTCTCTCTTCCTGTGTATCTTCTTCTGTGTCTTCTTGAGTGAGTGCCCATTTATATCAGCCCACCAAGGGGGCAAAGACTTCACCTGAGTTACACCCTACTGACATGGTTGAATCAAAGTCCTAATCTTAATTTAATCAAAGACATCTCAGCTGAATCTAATACAATCAAAGGGTATCACAGCCAGAGGAACAGACAGGCTTACAAACATAATCCTTCTCTTTTTGAATTCATAAATAATATCAAACTGCTACATACCTCTTCCCCATTCCCCACAGAAAACCCACTTTATCTTCAGCAAAAATCAGTCCTATTACCTTATTAGGATGTTCTTTATCAGAATACCTGTAGCACATTAGGTTTAACAGAAGACACACATATGTTTATAGCAGAAAATGCACTGTGTTTTTATCTGAAATTTTGACTATAAAGATGTGGTCCCTCATTTGAGTTTCCGAAAGGGAAAAGAATATAATAGCTGCACCTAAAGATGAAGCTATGAACAACACTAGTGCTCTCCAGTTCTGTAGCAGAGCTTTCGTGGTTCATGAATAAATTCCCAAATCTAAGAAGTCACTTGGTCAGCCGAAGTCCCAGAGATTCAGTAACCTGTTAAGAGGACACAGGTTTAGCTTGAACAAGAGTGTGGCTTACAGCTTGCTGTCTTTTGATTCTCTGATTAAGTGATGGATAAGAAGAGGCCATCCAGACAGTACACAATAACAACAAAAAGCTCACAGTAACCTTAACTAGCCCACCTTATTACCTGCAAGAGATGTCTGCTTCGCACCGGTTATTCATAAAGCTTCTTCCCACAAGCAAATCTTTTGAGTGTGTACATGTGCTACTGTTGTTCTATAATTAGGTGTTTGTGCTGGAATTAGGAACAAACTCGAAAAAGCCGTTTTTGAAATACCTCTGTATAAAGTATCTGAGTTATCTTTGGTGAAGTTGGATTAAGCTATATAATTCATTATTATGACAGAATATTTGTTTGCCCTGGAAACTCCAGTTAAGGATAACAAAATAAAGAAATAACATGAATTGTTAGAAAGTTATACACACACACATAAAATACATCTGATACATTAATACTTTGTATAGCTTATTTAAAATCTATATATAATATATATATTTTTTAAAGATTTAGTTTTTACTTATTACATATCCGCCCCCCTTTCTGCTTGTTCTTGCTGTGTTCATTTTTTTTTTGCGTTCTTCTGTGTCTGCTTGTCTCCCCCCACTGCGGCGACCCACCGAGTCAGCTTACTGTGTGGCAGCCTTCCTGCTCGCGGGGGCTTGCCCTGCCCGTGGCAGCTTGCCTTCTCAAGGTGGTCTGCCCACTCGAGGAGGCCCTGGGAACCGAACCCGGGGCCTCCTATGTGGTAAACCGGCACCCTACCAATTGGGCTACAGCCAGCCCTCTATAATATATTTTTATAAAATATTTTTCTATACTCAAATGGAAACAATACAAATATATTCTTCCATATGATAATCTTGCTTAAGACATTCAGGATTCAATCATCCCATAACTTAAATAGCAGAAAAGTTTATCTTTAAATAAAAAGGAATTTTAGAACAAGCATATTGTAAAATGGGGGAAAAAAACACCCTATTTTCATGAACATGTACTAAAGAACCTCAATCAAAACAGATTTCCCAATTCCTTTGAGTGGGTACTTCGATAAAATAAAGTAGGTGTGATTCAGGTACCCCTGCCTCCCCTAACATACACATACATAAACCACATCTGCTTGATTAAACTTCTGTAACTGGGAGTTCAAATACCTTTTGGGACAAGGCAGACAACATGCATTTGTGAGGCAGGCCAGGGCTGTAACGACTTGTATAAAAAGTGTGAGTGGTAGGCTAGGGAAAGATTACTGACATGAAGTGAAGCAGGCCTAATATTTTCAGATCTTATGCTACATTAAGAAAAGCTATAAACCTGGATTTTCACATGAAATATCTCAATCTTTAAATATTGGTTCAATTTATAATGGGCCAAACAAAGCATTCTTTGGGCTGATTTGGCCCATAGGCTGGTTGCCAGTTTGCAAACTGTTCTGTCCTAGGCCTCTTTCCAGATTATCGAGGGGAGTGTGAGCCTCAGTGAAATGCTGTGGCCAGAGGAGGGCAGCAGAAGGTAGCGGGGCTGACCCAGGCAGATTAGAATCTCATCCCCAACAGACTCATGGGAGAATTAGCTCCAGGGCATGGGGGGATTTCAAACTAAATTAAGCCAAATCAATAACTTGGAGATCAGTGGGTGGCCAAAAGACCGAGAGAGCTTGGGGTGAATGGAGAGTGATTTAGAGGACGGTGCCAGGGAAACCAGTGGTTACAGAGGATATTTGTCAGGCTAAAAGGGATTCCCAAAATTGGTTCACCATAGAGAAGGATGGAAAACTCCATGATCCCCTTAAGAATAGGCATCAAGCTTTATCCCCAATGTTTATGTGCTCGATGAACCAATCTAATTTCAGATACTATTCATGGAGTGAGGAAAAATAACATTTAAGGAAGAGCAACAAGAACGAAAGAGCTCTTACGGTCTCTTCTATTCAAACCTATATTTGATGCCAGAGTTTTAGATGTACTTCCAGAGACTGGAGCCTAGGGGCTGTCCATGTGCCAAATTCTTAAGCGAACATGAATTTCAAGACACCTGTTTTGACTTCTTAATATCATAGGTGCCAGGATGGGGTCCCAGAAAAGAGTCCTGTTGAAACATACGCCTCTGTGGAAAATATAGCTGTCACGGCAAATGCATAATTTTGTTAGCTGATAAATTAATACTGGGGCAAACAGGGTATATAATTTAAGAGTTGACGTACATTACCATGCAGCAACATGGCATAGAAATGTCTGAAAGAATCTTCCGTAATACAGGTATCCCCTGTATGTTTAAATAGGAGGCTGAAAATTAAAAACCTCAGTTTTATCGTAATGTCTTTCAGTGCTTTCACCTTTCCTGTAGGAATCTGACATACATAAAAGAGAAATGGGCCAAACCTACTAGATCGCCTTTAGAAGCAACCCATTAAATGTGCAGAACATCCTTTCTATAACTTTAGAGCTTTTCTTGAACCCAGAGTGTCACAGCCTTGACGATCTGAGAGGCCTGGAGAGGCTGCTTGGTGAGGGAAGAATGCTCAGAAGCAGGTTGAGCATGAGGTCAGCAGGAGATGGACTGGACATAGTTACTTTATTCAACTTGGATGACAAGCAAGGGCAAAAATAACACCATGGCCATCTGCAAGGTAAGAGAAAATGAGACACTGTTTGCTAAAAGAATTTGCTATTTAGAGAGTGTAGGAGAAGCAGATGCCTGTATTGGAAAGCAAGGTCAGGTTAATAAAAGCAGCAAATAGAAATTGTCACTCTGCCTAAAAAATAGCACCTAGATTTCAAACCAAATTAAGGGTAAATTTCAGTGCTCCCTTGCACATGGTGAAGAATGAATCAGATTTTCTCATGGCCCTTCCCTAGCTCGCTTATGTCTCTCCCACAGTTTCAGCTTAATATGGTTTGAAGAGTAAATGATATTCAAAGCATTGTTTGCATAAAGGACTCATGCTAGTCTTACCATAATTCTGGCAGGCTATTATCATTTAGATATTCCAAAGGGGAAAATGAACCTCTGGGAAGAGCTGGTAAGCAGAAAAGTCAGGATTAAAACTCAATAGGTCTTCAGACACTTAGTGTAATGACATTTTAAATGTACTCACACTCTTTGTATATATGTATGTATACAGTTTAGCAATGCTCACCCAACTGTTTGTTATGTTCTTTATCTCTGTCAGCATCCATCAGATTTCTCGGATCCCGCTGTCCTTGGGTAATTGTGCCCCCACTCAGTCTGTGGCACCTAGTGCAGGATCATTCAGCGATCCTGTCAGTGCAGGGCAAGAGTACGATGACCTGTTAAGAGATTTGCTGGCTTGCTCACGCCCAAAATACAGGGGAGAGGCAGAGCAAAATAGAAACAAATAGGAAAAAAAAGCAACAAAAATAATTCTCAAAAAATGAGGAAAAGAAAATGTTATAAACAAACATATAACCACAACAATAGAAGTCAGGGGAAGCAAGAGCTTGGAAACTTGTGATGAAGATGAGAAAACTGAAAAGCTGGAATGTTCAAACTGAATGAAGCCAGTGAATTTCAAAGAAAGGAAGAAAAACATGCCTTTGATAAGAATTAATTTTCATTTACTATATTCCTACGTCTTTAAAGGTACATCAGGGAGAATAAGCAATTTGGTAAATGTATCTTCTGTGTTTAAACATCAATTTTGGTTTGTAATAGATTCTTGTCTTTCAGATATTACATTTTCCATGACGAGAAAAGATTGAGAAAGTAAACTCTCTGAACTGTTTATGAGCTAAATCCTATTTTGACTTTTAAAATAGAGAAGAATTTCAATAAACGTCCAGGATAAAATGAGAAAATACATACTGTGCTTTGTTCATATTCTTTAAGGACCAGGGTCTCTCAAAAACATAACCAACTAGGATCTGGCTTATCATAAATCCAAATTTCAATAATCTTTGATAAAAAGGAATAAAAGAACAAGAGCAATGTGGCCCAAAAATAAACCGGTATACACACCCACCCCCCCACACACACACACACAACCTAAATGTGGCACGCTAAAGAGTGGTGAGGAGACTTGGTTTTCTAAAGCTCAGGGAGTGAGAAGTGCCTCTCACCTTTCACCTGCAGCTTCATCTCCCAAATGATGGAGCTGCTATTGATCACAATCCTCTCACTGTCTGGTGCCTGAAAGCTAAAGTCCAAGTCATTACTGCTGGTAGTTGCAGCGTTCTGTTTGGGCTAACCAAGGAAGCTATGAGATCATTATCTCATTATCTGACAACTTTCAGTTCTTTAAACTGCTGGTCAACCTGTAAGTCTTTGAAATGAAGCATCTGAAACATTTAAATTACAGAGAAACTCTTGCTGTAAAATTTAACTACTGGTATGTAGGCAAATTAGTCCACCTTTGCATATAGACCGCTCGTGTCCTTCCCTTCCATCTCCTTCCCCAACCAGTCACTGATACTGTGAATTTCCTTCCTGCTGGGGACAGCTATAAGTATAAAATGTGACTCATGACAATATTAAGGAACTTTCTATTTTCCTTCTTACTTTTCTTCCAATTTCTTTATGCAAACCAAGAATTGACTCAGTGCTGCCTTTGATCTCCCCCACTTTGTCTCTCATTTGGCCCTTGTGAAATATCCGTTGCTTGGGATATTGAGCTCATTCACAAAATTCATCATCAGGTAATAGAATTATTTGCTTAATCGCAAAGTATAAGATATGCCTGCCTATTCAATAGTGAAATGCCCAGGCTTTTCAGCATGAGGATTACTTGGTTGGGGATTGAATTTTTCTGATCTCTGGTCTCCGCAATTTGAACCCCTCCCCAAAGCCACTAATTTTAACTATTGAATATGCTCAGTTTCACGGCTGATTTTTCTTATAACATACTGTGCTGCTGAAATTAGAAATAATACTGCTTCTTCTGTCTTCTTTTTTTTTTTCATTTTTCTCCTTTTGTTTCACACCCCACGTCTCATGCCCTATACCTATTACATTTATTTACATCTCCAGAAACTTCCTCTTCAAATTCCCTTCATAGGGATGGAAATAGTTGTTTTCATCACTGCTGCAAAATACATTCTCAAAGTCACAAAGAATCTCCTTATTGTGAGTCCCATGGCTTTTTCTCCATTGCAATTCACATTAAGCCATGCCAGAGAAGAAAGGAATCTTCTGAGTTGATGGCAGGTTCTCCAGGTGATACAAACACTATCTCTTTGTCTTCTTTTCAATCTGTTAATACCCATTTTAGTCTTGGCATCCAGGCTAATTGTCCTTAACAAGTATTTGCATCTCATCACTCTTTTGCTCTGATTCAGTCAATAGCTCACTGTTACTGCATCAAATCTACAGTCCTTTGCTTGCCTCACATGGTCCTCCATCAGTCTGTACACAGAAGTCACTTGTGAGAGCTACGTTTAAGTAAGATTAACCAGGCAGTTAGTAGGCTGCAGCCATTCCCCATGAAGAATGAGAATATGAAAGAAGGGAGACAATATTCCTTATTCGATTTCAGTTATATTCATATTTAATTTCAAATTTCAGGTTATCACACATTAGAACTTCAGGCCTTATAAGAGAAAATAAATTAATTGAAGGGGAAAAAAGGCTTGTAATAGCTGAGGGGTTCATAATCCCACTCTGATAAAGTTAGCTATTATAGTTTTCCCCAATTGCCTTATTTTTGGAATGCATTGATGACTAAGAGTGATCAGATACAAAGCTCAAAACTGTTCCTACAGAAGCCTATGGTTATCACATATAACATAGGGAAATGGTTACCATTATGAACTCAATTTATTTAATACTTCCTCAGTTTCATGTTAATATTTCTTTCTGGAAGCCTAGCCCACTCAGAATTTCATTACCACTACCATTCAGGTGTGAAAACTCTTTCTAAAACAAAACAAAGGAAAATCTTTTATAAAAATGGATCTTTAGTTCTGTAGACAAAAGAAACTCTGAAAAAGAAGATTAAATCTCCATCAGTTTAACTCATGAGGCAAATGCATAGGGAAATAGCATTATTCACCATTTAAATTGCCTAATTAGTCTTGGGAGTTTTTTTAGTCTGTCCAAGGTAAAGGAATTCTACAGCCAGCTATGATAATTCTAAATTTCTAAATAGTAGATTTAAGTAAATCCTCCATTGAAAGAAATAAATCTCTTCTGTGCTGAGGAAGCTCTATTAAGATACCATCTGAAAGATCTATCGAGCCCTGAAGTGAAATACATACAATTTTAAAAGGATAAACATAGGAAAAAAATGTCCGATATGCTTTAGGGTGAATACATCCACCCAAATATTCAAGAGCTCCCTGATTTATCCTCAAGTAATAACCTTGACTCTTTAAACATTCTGTATGATGGTCAAATGAGAACATATACACAGGTATCTGCCTAGAAGACTTCCTTTTGAGAGTAAAGCACTCTTAAAGCATCATTTACTTTTGCAAACAGCACATGCTCACCATGTGGTGCCATTCTTGTTAACACTAAAGTAGCAATTTGTGTTTAACAGTTTGGGAGCTCTGTTTATAATAATAATAGTATGTGATGTCGAGGCCTCAGCATCTCGGATGTCAGAGGTGATCATGAACATAAATGCAAATTCCCCAAATCTGCTCTGCTGGGAAAATTATTCTTGCCAAGGCCAAAGAAGCCAGTAGAAATACAAATTCTTGGTCTCCCGCTTCTAATAAGCCTAGGAATTGTCTTTCCAATTTCACTGCATCACCTTCATCTGGTTCTAATGTATCCGCATGTCTGGTGAATTAGTTCCCCTTGGGGGAAAATTTTGTTGTCTCAAGAGCTTGAGGTTTTCAATGAAGTGTCAATGATATAATACAAATTGTTGAAAGTTTTATATTGTAACTGTTCTCCTCTTTTTACATGAGCCAACTGTTTACTTTTTGAGTAACTTCAAACCTTCTAGCATTTCAGAATAATGTTTAAAACATGCCATTATTAAGAAACTTTAAGGTTACAGCTGTGAAAACAGACCTATGTCATTATAATCAGTGAAAAAGTCCCTTAAGTGGAATTTCAGAATAAAAAGGGAGCACATGCAGAGAATTGGCAGGGTAAGAACCAAAGGGGGGGGGGAGCTGAATCCATCAAACAAAGAGAGGGCGTGTTTCTCTTCTTGACAGCCTACTTAACATAAAAGTGACTCAGTATTTGAGTAGAAGACTTCTCGTTGGGAGAGGGGTGTAGTTACTGCAATTGTTTGCATAATCACTTTTTATGTCACATTTATTAGCAATTTATTAGCATCCTTATCCTTTTTTTTTAGATGGTTATTTACCTGTTTTTCCTATAGACTGTGAGTTCTTCAAGTGCCAGAATCACAGAACCATGTTATATGTGTCTTACAACTCCAGTACCTAGTACATGGCAGATACGCATTATTTGTAGTTGGACAAATCCTGGGGATTAGAAATACCATAGGAAACATAGTCTTGATCAGAATAATAGGCAGAGGTAGGAAACTATTGAGATAAGAAAGAAATTATGCCTATTAATGTTCCATTCATGGAAAAATTGTTCAATATACATTAACATGCTATTGTAAGCTAACCACAAGGAAAAAGCAAATTCTACATTTCTCATTGGGAAACTCTCATCTCTCAGGACAGTCTGTGGTCCAACTGTGTGTGCTCTTCCTTCAAGGCACTAAACTCCATGGACTGTAGAAGCAGAGAAGGCAGACTGTTGTGTTATTCATGTAGTTTGCTTTTGTAGAATGTGTGTCCTGGTAGGTGAGCAATATAAAAGACTCAAAGGTCCTTCTGAAAGAGTAGCTTAGATAAGTACAAATTAGGTAGGTAGGAAGAGATTCCAAGAAGTTGCGGAGGGACCAGAAAAATGGCATCCAATTTCAGCTGGGTCCCAGACACTGCCCCTCAAGTCTCTTTACTTGTCCTGACTTGTCAAATGTCCCAGTCCTCTCAGTATTGGTAAGGAATCTTCAACTCTCTCCTTAAGGTCTATAAACAATGTCTTCTCCTTTTATCTTCTTCCATCTCCTCCATCCTAAAAATATTGCACTCTTGAGTCTGATGTCTTCAAAGCATGATCATTTACTTTTCATCTCCTTTCCATTTAATCCAAACTTCTCTAGCTCCACTTCCTCACCAACCCTTCCCTTGTCAATCCACTGTAGTTCAGCTTTCAGTGCCATCACTCCACTGATGCTGCTCTTACAAAGGTCACCAGTGACTTCATAATTGACAAAACCCTGATGTCTGTAGTCCTCATTGCAATGAATTTCTCTGTTGCATTTGGTATTGTTAATCCCTCCTTCCATCAATGTACACAATAGTTGAGACTAATAGGCTACTTACGAAGATTAATATAAGTAAAGTGCTTAGAACAGAATTTTGCACATAATATAGGCTCTAAAAAAGCTTACTTATATTATTATATTATGATTTTCCTTAGTTTCCTTTGTGATTCCTCTTTGTGTGCTCATTCTTTAAATGCTAGTGTCCCTTATCTAGTGCTCTGCTCACTTACACACTCTTACTGGTAATCTTACTAGTCTTTTGATTTTTCACAGCTATTGTGTTATAACTCTCAAACCTATATCTCCAGCCCAATCATTCATTAAATCTTTAGATGAATAATATCTAACTTCCTGATGGAGAATCCTGTCTGGATTTCCAGTGTCTCCTGGAGGACAAATTTACCCCTGTTGAGATCCATTGGTTTAGTTATGTATGGTTATTTGTGTCTGTGTTGGTTTGAAGCTGTATGTACTCCAGAAAAACATGTCCTTAAATCTAATCCATTCCTGTGGGTGTGGACCTACTGTAAGTAGGACCTTCTGATGAGACTAGTTCAGTTAAGGTGTGACTCATCTCATTCATGATGGGTCTTAATCCTATTGCTGAAGTCCTTTATAAAGAGAACAAAGAGACAGAGAAGGGTGGGGGGTGGAGAGAAAGCTCTAGGAACTGGAAGCAATAAAATTTGGATGAGAAGGGAGAGACCAGCAGGCACCGCCATGTGCCTTGCCATGTGGCAGAGGATCCAAGGATTATTGGCAACCGGTCTTTGAGAGGAAAGCATCACCTGATGATGCCTTGATTTGGACATTTTCTCAGCCTCAAATTGTAAGCTAATAAATTCCCATTATTTAAGTCAACCTATTTAATGGTATCTGCTTTAAGTAGCCTAGGAAACTAAAACAGTGTCTTTCATCAAGTGACAGTAAATGTCCTAAGAGCCAGGACAATGTCTTATTTATCCCTAAGTCCCCCAGACATAGCACAGAGCCCCACACATACTGAAGGCACCCAGCCAACTCTACAATTCTCAATTTAGAAGATCTTACTTGAATGGGAATCATATTTCTATATCCCCCACAACAGTCCCTGTATAGACTGTTAAATTTAGTCCTAACTTTTTTTAAAAAGGGAAGAATCTGGAATACTTCACGAATGAGAAAAAATACATGTCAAGTGGATGGTGACTAAATTTTTTAGATAAGAATATGCTGTTAACCTTAGAAATCAGATGAAAGTTTACTTGAGAAGTATGAATAATAATCTACCCTACTAAAGGAATGATTTGCTGGTTTATTTGTTGTTCTTTTTTTAATAACCCAAAGGGAAAAAAATACAAATCAAAACAGGAACTCCTCAAATTTCACAGTAGCCAAAGTGTAAGAGTTGAAAAAAACAATAAAGTACTGGGGCTGCTATGCCTAAAACCATCACATCTACGACTCCATGTGAATTTATAATGGCAAATGTGCCACAGAAACAAATTTGTCATGGGAATTCTCACAGCAATAAATATCACAGTCTGGTGGCAATAGATGGAGTTATGGATCACGCCCTCACAAGTCTTAGGTCTAGTTTGTGGAATGTGACGTGTAACACACAGTAGCTGAGACCTTGAAATCCTTTCACGCTTCACAAACCGGACCAGATTGGCTGAATTGCAGAACATATTTGCAGCAACACAGAAGGTTGTCACCTGAGCCATACCCCAGCTGACTATGAGGGACAAATAATCTAGCTGAATTCAGACCTTCAAACCAGGTGATAGAGGACAGTGCGAGTGAGGGTCAATCTTAAAGTCATTTTGATCTAAGAATCATAATGCTCTCCATTGCTTGAAGGCATAAAGCTATTTTTTATGGAATATGATTTACTTCTAGGTGCCCCCAATGGTACATTATTGGTCTCAACCTTAAAAGGTTTTAATTCTGGTTCTTACCTTGTGCTGCCCTCTCTTGCCTCCCAGCTCCGCACCCCCAAATCGGTTACTCTCTGCCTTCCCTCTTTTCCAAACTTCTTTCATCTTCCTTTGAATCCTGATTTTACAAATACCTATATTCTAGATAACAGTCCATGCCCCTCGGGGGAATTCTTAACGAATCATTATTAGCCATGCCTTCAAGGAATTAGTTGTCTGTTATCGGAGAGCTGTACAAAATGATCATAAAGCAGGAAGAATATGAAAGCATCTTAAAAAGGGAAAAATAGGTATTATGGAGGGTTCAAAACAAAGAGATATCACCTCTGAAAGGAGGACACCGGGATTCTTGAAGAGGAAATTATCTTAGTGAAATGGTATATTATAGGTAGAAATTGGGTTAGGATATGTTCAGAAAAGAGCAAAGTTGTCCATTTCTTAACTTAGGTGAAAACATAAAAACACAGTGCATGAGTCATGGTAGGTGTCCAACATTCATTTTCTTTCTTCCTACAGGGTCAGTGAATATATAAGGCTTGAAAGATACTTTGGGTCTCTACTGTTAAGGAGCTGATTTTTGGGTACTTTGTTATTCAGTAGGAAGACAAACAAGGTTTTGGAGCTGAGAATGTCTAGACCTTATTTTGGATGGAATGATTTGGCTTTTGCATCAAGAGAGTGAGGGCTGGGGAGCTTAGAATTTGGAAGATCAGTTTGAAGAATATTGAGTTGGCTCAAGTATAATATAATGAGGGCCTTAAAGAGTCTTGAGGGCAGAATAGGAAAGAGGCTGAGAGAAAGATCTAAAGTAAAGTGCATATAACTTGGCAATTGATTATATAATGGAGAGCCAGGGAATGAGAAAGGTGAATGGTACCAAGTGTTAACATCCAATAATAAGGATTTCAGGATGTTCAAAAAGTTAAAACATGATTCTCATGCAAATATAGAATGGATGTATGTTAAAGATTTTTGTTAACTAATGAATTAATGAAACCAGTAAAACACACACACACATACAGGCAATCAATAATGCTGAAATTAATTTGCGAAAAATGCAAAAGGGCCATAATATAAGTTGGGTCATCTTTTCTATAGTGCAGAAATCAAACATGTTGCTATAAGACAAAATATCATTTCATTGCTGTGAAGAATCATTTGCATGGCTATCAGTTTTCTATAATTTAACCTCTACCCTTATAGAGTTGGATAACCTAGACAACAGAAAATCAAAATAGCACACCCCTATAGAATCAGATCATCTCCAGATGACAATGCCCAGCACTCTACTGAAAGGACAGACACCCTGTAACCTCTTTTGCCCCTCTCCAATTTTACAATCTTTTTTCCCCAACAATAAATACAGGAGAAGTTGTTTTTTCATTTTAGCTATGTTAACCATGCACTGCTGAAGAAATATTCAGGTGGGCAAGCCTAGCAAGCAATCAGAAACGTGAGATTGAAGATACTTGTCTGCTCTGCTAGTTTGATCTTTCCACATAACTCATCAGTGAGCTCATAAGATTGAGACACAATCATAGGGTGAAATTTGCAGCAATTGCTCAGTAGTCCCCTTCTTTTCTCCTCCTTTCTTGTTAACAACCACTTAACTGTAATCCCCACCACTAACAGGCTTTACAATCTTGGTTCTGTGTCCTTGACATTTTGGCTCTTTGATCCCTGATGCTTATGCCTCCTCTCTGGTATAGGGATCTCATTTTTTCTCTTTTGCTAGGATGGCCCCTAGTTCCAGCTGATACTTCTAGTAGGAAACACTTGTTTCAGTCTAGACCTAACATTGAAGAATTTAATTTTCATGTTAGTCACTTGGTTGATGCTCAGGCAAGCCATTCCCCACAAGAGAGGAGTTGGATAAGTAGATTTAAGTCCCCTGCACAGTATTGAAATTTCCCATGTAAATAATTGTCATGATTTTCTCTCTGACCTTTAACTTCTTTGATCTTTAACTGTTACTGAGTCTCCTTTAGTTTCCTGACTATGTCCTGGGTAACTTGCCATGTGATTTGTAAATAGCTCTGGGAACCTCTAAGAAAAAGAAAATGTTCATTCATTCATTCATTCTTTCACTCATTTCATTCCTTTGTCAAAAATCACTAAAGGTTTTGTCCATGATAGGCACTGTGCTAGGTGCCAGAAAATACATAGACAAATAAAATAAATACTTGCCTTCCAAAGAGCTAACCAGGGAGAGCTATAAAGCCATGAACTTTTGAACTTTTCTAGTATTTTCCAGGTCTGCACATGGCCACTTGGAGGCCCTGCCCATAAAGAAGCCATCTGTCAAAACATACTAGGCTACCTTAAAGGTTAGAGAAGCAGAGCGGAACCACAAATAGCTTTACTCATGTCAAATCCAACTGTCACCCTTTGGATTTTGGCAAAGCCATGAATGGAACTTCTTTCCTGTCATAAATATTATCTCAGAGGGCTACTTAACTGACTTTTAAGTTACTTTTTCAGCTTTAATGCTCTTGGATTATCTTCATGATATAAACTTAAATCTTACACTGAAAGAAAAATATCAATAACTTCTATTTCTCAGAAACTTTGGCTTAATAATCATTCATCTAAAATGTTCAATCTAAATCTATTTATCCAATCATTTCAAAGCACTTATAACAAGGGTGCATTTATCTCAATTTTATAGACGTTTATTAGATCAAAGATGTGTTAAGCAACATTACCAAATTAACCAGGACATGAGTACAAGAAACAATAAGAGCAAGGATGATTCTTCATATTTGATATAAATTAAGGAAAATGAATTTCTTTTCAATGGAGATAATTGCTGTGTTCCAATTAGTATGAAAAATTGGAAGCCAGCATCCTACATTGGAGAGTTAGATTGTGTAAGAAAACAACAAAATAACTTCACCACCAAAACAAACAAAAAGCCCTGTTCTGTAATCATGGATGGTAAGTAGGGATTTATCGAATGGAATCTAAAGAGAGGAAAAAAATGAGGACCACGTTTATTTTGAACAATGCCATCCTGCCTCTTTTGTTATAGGAATTTTTTAACCCCTGCATAATTAGTTATTGGTATGGATGTAACAATAAAATATTTTTGTGAATAATACATATTTTCAGAATTTTATTTTTAAAAATTATCTCAAAGTAGTGGAGTTGCATGTATGCCATCCTTTCCTTTAGCATGCACAAAGAACTAGTAGGTAACTTTGAAACACACACACACACACACACACATATAGGAGCATTTTCAAAATTTACCAAGGTCATTAATGTACCGAATGTAAATGGTCTCCCATTTATCAAATGCCCTGAGGAAATCAAGAGATAATTGAAATGATAGATGAAGAGATGAAACTCTAGGCTAATGGGCTGTATATCAATGAATCAATGTCACAATTATGAACAGTTTTGGAGAATGATTCCTATTCTTTGCTTATTTCTAAAGTTTTAAACTCTAGGAAGGTAAGTTATAGGACTAAAAACTGAATTAAAAGGAGACCACATTGATCCATCAGAAACAATTCTGTTATGATTTTTCGTATGATAATTTGCATTTCCCAACTCCAAATTTAGCAGACTTTATCATTATCTCCACCTTTTTGTATTTGCACTGCCTTTCTCTTCCTTTTTGTGAAATCATCAGTTCATAAATTATCTCCCGCTGACAAAGTTAAAGGGACTTTATGTAAGGGGAAAAAACATTAGCATGTTGAAAACAGATTTAAAAACTGAAGATACTTTCATGTTAACTTGATCTAAAATAAATCATTATTTATTGACATAAAAGGTTATGCAAATGTATTTAGGGTGCCAAAGCTAAATTCCCTGTTATGGGTTGATATGTGTGCCCAAAATGACATGGCCAAGTCCTCATCCCTTTATGAATGTGACTTTAATTGGAAACAGGGTCTTTGCAGATGTAATTACTTAAGATGAAGCCAAAATGGATTAGGGTGGTCCCTGATCCTTCACAACTGCTGTTTTTAAGAGAGTGGGAGAACTGGACTCAGACAAAGGGAGATGCCGTGTGACAACTGAGGCAGAGACTGAAGCCCCAGCATGACTGGCAAACCACCAGGAGTTAGGAAGAAGCAAGGAAGGGTTCTCTCCTAGACTTCTAGCCGCCAGAGACGTTACGTTTCTATTGGTTAAGGCATCCAGTTTGTGATACATTGTTACTGCAGTCCTAGGAAACTAAGACACCCCCCCCCAAGAAAAAACAGAACTCAATTTATTCAGCTTATTTAAGGTTAAATTAGGCACAGGTCTGTGAAAACAAATGTTGCTAAGAAACAAAACATTCCCTTCTCTCAAAAGTGACAAACTCAAATGCCAGAGGAGGAGGGATGTTTACATGCAAATGTACAGTCAAACCATTAAGGAGTTCAAGGAATGACAAAGGCATCACCCCAGGGCAAGTGGGGTTTTGTGTCCATTGGACAGTGTGTGTTTTGACATCTTTAATTGATAATTTGAAAGAGATGCCTGTGATATTTCCATAAAATCGGGCCAAGATGTTGGGGGTGGACAGGGCTACCAGAGCTGCTAAGTGAGTTGAAGGAAAGCACTGAAAGGTGGCGGTGGGCACAGGCCATTGGGCCCAGAGGAGGGGTCTGGAGGAGAGCAGTCCCAGCACAGGGTCAGTACCGTGACAGTTGTTTCCTTTAGGAGCCATGCAGGAAATGATCTTGCAGGTGATTTCGACAGGCCAATAGTAATTGCCTCTCTTAGGACTTGAGCTGGGAAGCATGGCCAACCAAGAGCAGTCAAAAGAACAGCGCCCTGAGACCCAAGGGGTGGGGGTGAGGGGGGGTTGGGGAGGAGGGCAGTAGCAGGAAATGCTTGGAAGAAATCTTTTAGAACTGAAAACCTTTGGATTCTAAGCTCTCAATAATATTTCTTATTCAAACATCCCAAATAAATACCCTGAAAGAATTTCAGTTGCAGATATTCATACAGATTGCTAAAATATTGATGTATTTCCTTACTAGTTGGAAAATAGTCTCTGTCCCGCCATCTGTGAGTGCCCCCTACTTCCTGAACTTCTTCCACCCCCCACCCCCTGCCCCTTCCAGGACTTCTGAGTCCTCTCCCAGGCCAAGAGAATAAATAATTAACACCCAGGAGCCAGGGGCCTCTGGGGCCCTGGCAACTCTGACATCTGCTCTGAATTAATGGATTTTCTGTGCCATAGGAGCTATTAAATATGCTCAATATCACCTTTTCATACATCTTACACTCAAAATGAAGCATTATGTATTTTACTGGTTTTCCTAGTCCATCTCTACCACAAAGCCTTTCCTTTCATACAGTCATCCAAACACTTCAAGAAACAGTTAGCCCCCCCCATCATTATTCTTATTTATAATGTTAACAAAAAGGAATGTTTAAAAGAACTATTAGGCATGAAATTCAAACCTTCAATTATTGTTTCCAATTTCAGTAGCCCTTTCTGAGATTGGCACTGCACAAGATAAAGGAAATATGAGATGTGACTATAAAGTGATGAAACTGATTTTCCCATGTGGCTTGTGGGATTTCCCCGATTACTTTTTAGGCATGCCTTGTATTTGCTGGCAGATAAAACTAGCCTTCTGAGATTTCTTCCATCGACCAAATAAAATAAGTGTTCTTTTCCTCAGTTCAAGGAAAACGCAGTGCTTCTAGAGGACTCCAGAACTTTTTTTTTTCCTACCCTTCATCAGCTCTTTAAAAATATTTTGCTTGTAGAGTAGGACACAGAATTTTATCTGGCATAACAGAACACTATCAGTGTCCATACTGGTCAGAAAACCAGCAAATGACCAAATCAGACAGACTCCATTCAAGCCAGTTTTTATGAGGATAGAATTTTAAGAGGGGACAAAACAAATTACACTTACTGGCTTGATCTTGTCACCATCAGCTAATGATACAGTGACTGAGAGTTATAAATGAACAAGGCAAAATGACACCAAAGAAATTTTAAATAGGTATTTCAAGATTATTACTTACCCAAAAGTGTTATTTCTTGGATGAACCTTTTCCCTTTCTTCTGCAGTGTCTAGAGGTTAATAGAAGGATAGTTTGGAGTGTGTTTCAGAAGACGTTGGGTGGTTAACGAAATTTTACACTGAACCTTATTAATGGCATAGACAAATTAGGACAGTGAGTAGCATTTGTTTCATTTCCCCATCTGAACAAATGCCCAGTGTCCTAAGAAAGTAAGCCTGGTGTTTTTATGCTGTCTAAATCACTTTAAATTAAAATTTCCTAATAGCCGTTGTCTATTTATAGAAATCATATAGAATCAAGGAAAGAACCAGTGAAGAAGGCTGCTTAATCCTACGTTATTTATGGACACACATAATATATCCACATGGAGGTAAACAGTTAATCTATGTTAACATGTTGAACATCATTAAAGTATTTTCTTCTGTTTTACATATATAAGAAAATGATATATGGGTATATAAATACTATTTACACACTCATACCAATATGGATCACACCACACATTCTCTTTTATGAGCTACTTTATCTTTTAACTTTACTAATATTCCATAAATATTTTCCTGGTGATGACCACTCTACAATCAGTTTTAATGGTTAAAAAGAAGTGTCATGATTTATATAGATTCCCATTATTTCTAATTTTTCACTATTATCAATATTACTGCTATTAACATCCCTTTACCTAAATATTTTTGCATACATATGCTTATAATATAAATCTTTAATGTTGCTAAAAACAATCAGATGCAACTGAGGCTATTTTGTTATTAATATCCTGGTCTAAAAGTTCTATCTAAAAAGGAAGCATTGGCAGCATACTCTGAATTTGATACTATAATAGTGATTCAGTGTTCCTCACTCCTCCAAGAGCTACTTCAAACCGTCTGCCATGTGTCCCTGCATTAAAATTTAATATCAAAATATTGTACATTTTAAAAAATGTGTTTTGACTTTAAAAATTTAAACTTAAAGTAATTATTTGGGCCAGAGATAGTAGTATTCTCTGTAAAAATTTAATAATAGATAGAGCATCACAAGTCACTAGGGAATGGCAATTTATTCAATAAATTGTGTTTGAATATCTGATTAGCAATCTTTGGGGAAAAATCCATTTACAGCCTTTCTTCATACCATTTACCAAAAGAGATTCAGGTGGATTCAAGTTAAATATTTTCTTAAATGACCTATTGATGTACTGGAATTGGATGTTTATCATATCTCTGAAGAGGGAAAGACATTTTACAATTGGAAATAAGAGAAAAATCACAAAGAAAATAATTGTTGAATCTGTGTTCATGAAATTGTATTTTTAAACTTTTGCAGTATTAAAATATAGCTAAAATAAAAGGGCTAATAAAGATTTTGAAAATACATAAAAAAATAACATATCACTATCCTTTCTAAAGAGAACAAATGTATTGCTAAGAAGAGCACTAGACCTTTGCAGAAAAATAAGGAAATTCTGTAACCAGGTAATTCATAACAAAGGGAACACAACCTTCATATTTTAAAAACATCATCTTTTGTATTAATTAACCAAACAAAATCAAATTAAAATAATATATTAATGAAGTAATATGTTTTTAACCTATAAAAATGTCAATTTA
>PVKH010005630.1:0-21877 GCA_004027955.1 Chaetophractus vellerosus | reverse complement strand
GAATTAGTTTGTTACAATTTTCCATTGACTTTAATCACAGGACATGGCAGTACTAGGAGACACCCTAGAGGATCTCCTGCCTTCCAGGCAAACTCTTCTTTACCCCCATTATGTAGATGTAGTCCTATTTCCCCTTGATAGTCAGGATCAATCACCCCAGCCAGGACAATAATTTCCTTCTTTGCCTGTTGATTCACAGGCAAGAGAAGCCCAAAGGTGGCCAGGTGGCAATCTTAACTTCTAGTTCAATGGAATCATTGTTGTGTTCCCTGGTGGCAGCACTCCTCCTTTTGGGACTAAAACCTGTAGACCAGCAGAGATTAAGGTTGCAGGGACAGGAAGCAAAATTTTTCCTAGTGGGTCACTAGGGGTAATAATGAGTGGTGCCACTCCCATTTCCATCCCTGGATTCCTGGACCTATGAATCTTGGTTATGGGAGAAACAGCACCATAGAGAGGATGCTGATTTAGAGCATACACAGCCTCCTAGAGAATATTGCCCCAGCCCTGCAAGGTATTGCCACCTAGTTGGCACCGAAATTGAGCCTTGAAAAGGCCATTCTACCATTCTATTAATCCAGGTGCTTCAGGATGATGGGGAACATGGTAAGAGCAGTGAATTCCATGGGCATGTGCCCATTCCTGCACATCATTTGCTGTTAAATGGGTTCATTGATCAGAAGCAATGCTGTGTGGAATGCCATGGTGGTAGATAAGACATTGAGTAAGGCCACGGATGTGGTAGTTTTGGAAGAAGCATTGCATGCCAAAAATGCAAACCCATAACCAGAGTATGTGTCTATTCCAGTTAAAACAAATCGCTGCCTCTTCCATGGTAGAAGTGATAGAAGTGGGTAGTCAACCTTCCCAGGTAGTAGGCTGGTTACCTCGAGGAATGGTGCCATATTGGGGGCTGAGTGTGGGTCTCTGCTGCTGGCAGATTGGGCATTCAGCACTGGCTGTAGCCAAGTCAGCCTTGGTGAGGGGAAGTCCATGTTGCTGAGCCCATGCATAACCTCCATCCCTATGTCCATGACCACTTTGTTCATGAGCCTATTGGGAAATGACAGGAGTGACTGGGGAAAAAGGCTGAGCATTAGCCACAGAGCAAGCCATCTTATCCACTTGATTATTAAACTCTTCCTCTGCTGAAGTCACCCTCTGGTGAGCATTCACATGGAACACAAATATGTTCATGTTTTTTGCCCACTCAGAAAGGTCTATCCGCATACCTCTTCCCCAGACCTCCTTGTCACCATTTTTCCAATCATGCTCCTTCCAAGTCCCTGACCATCCAGCCAAACCATTGGCAACAGCCCATGAATCAGTGTACAAATGCACCTCTGGCCATTTCTTCTTCCAAGCAAAATGAGCAACCAAGTGCACTGCTCGAAGTTCAGCCCACTGGGAGGATTTGCCCTCACCACTATCCTTCAGGGATGTCCCAGAAAGGGGCTGCAGTGTTGCCGCTGTCCACTTCTGGGTGGTACCTGCATATTGTGCAGAACCATCTGTAAACCAGGCCCGAGTTTTCTCATCTTCAGTCAACTGATTGTAAGGGACTCCCCAAGAGTCCAAAGCTGTGGGCAGGGAAAAAGAAGGTAACATGGCAGGGGTGGTGACCATGGGCATTTGAGTTACTTCCTCAGGTAACTTACTTGTGCCTTCAGGGCCTGTTCGAGCCCTATCTCGTATATACCACTTCCAGTTTATTATGGAGTGCTGCTGTGCACGCCCAACTTTATGGTTTGGTGAGTCAGACAATACCCAGCTCATGATAGGCAACTCAGGTCTCATGGTAACTTGATGGTCCATGGTTAAGCGTTCAGTCTCTACTAAGGTCCAGTAGCAAGCCAAAAACTGCTTCTCAAAAGGGAGCAGTTATCTGCAAAGGGCTTTGCTCCAAAATCCTAAGGGTCTTCATTGTGATTCCCCCACAGGGGCCTGCCAAAGGCTCCAGACAGATCTCTATTTGCCACTGAAACTTCCAGAACCATTGGATCTGCAGGATCATATGGTCCAAGCGGGAGTGCAGCTTGCACAGTAGCCTGGACCTGTCACAGGGCCTCCTCTTGTTCTGGTCCCCAATCAAAACTAGCAGCTTTTCTGGTCACTGGGTAAATGGGCCAGAGTAGCACACCCAAATGAGGAATGTGCTGTCTCCAAAATCCAAAGAGACCAACTAAGTGTTGTACCTCTTTTTTGGTCATAGGAGGGGCCAGATGCAACAGCTTATCTTTTACTTTAGAAGGGATATCTTGACAGACCCCACACCACTGGACACCTAGAAATTTCACTGAGGTGGAAGGACCCTGTATTTTTGTTGGATTTATCTCCCATCCTCTCTCACGCAAATGCCTTACCAATAAATCTAGAGTCTTTGCTATTTCTTGCTCAGTAGGCCATATCAACATGATATCATCAATATAATGGGCCAGTGTGATGTCTCATGAAAGGGAAAGATGATCAAGTTTCCTATGGACAATATTATGACATAGGCTGGAGAGCTGATATACCCCTGAGGCAGGACAGTGAAGGTATACTGCTGGCCTTGCCAGCTGAAAGCAAACTGTTTCTGGTTGTCCTTACTCATGGCAATTGAGAAAAAGCATTTGCCAGATCAACAGATGCATACCAGGTACCAGGAGAAATGTTGATTTGCTCAAGCAATGATACCACATCTGGGACAGCAGCTGCAATTGGAGTCACCACCTGGTTAAGTTTACGATAACCTACTGTCATCCTCCAAGATTCTTGTTTTCTGCACAGGCCAAATAGGAGAATTGAATGGGGATGTGGTGGGAATCACCACCCCTGCATCTTTCAAATCCTTGATGGTGGCACTAATCTCTGCAATCCCTCCAGGAATCTGGTCTTGCCTTTGATTTACTATTTTGCTAGGCAGGGGCAGTTGTAGAGGCTTCCACTTGGCCTTTCCAACCATAATAGCCCTCACTCCACAAGGCAGGGATCCAATGTGGAGATTCTGCCAGTTACTGAGTATGTCTTTTCTAATTATGCATTCTGGAACTGGGGAAACAACCACAGAGTGGGTCCAGGAATCCACTGGACCCACTATGAGATGGACCTGAGCTAAAACTCCATCAATCACCTGAACTCCATAAGCCCCTTCTCTGACTGGTGGACCACAGTGGCAACCAGGGTCTTGTTCACTCGAAATAGAACTATTCTGTTATACAGATCCAGAAGAAATTTAGTAGACTGCCCATGTATTTCACTTCTAGGTACCCCAGGATCTATTAGCCAGCGCCATAACTCCTTGCAACTCAGACTATTCTGTGTGTTGCTTTCAATCTGCCTTTCATTGAGGTAGCCACGCCCACCTTGTCTTTGGCAATTAGCTGCCGATACTTGACTTTTACCAAACTGAGATCCATTCATCCCCACAATATTTAAGGATTCCAATTCCATTACAGCCTTCCCTACAGTAATATCTGGACTACAGAGAAGAGCAATCACAGAGATCTTCAGAGAAGATGGAGTTACAAATTAATTCCTTACAAATTTATTCCTCACAGTCCTGGTTAAAGGTGTGTCCTCTGGACATTCCTGGGGTGGGTGGGCAGTTCTCAAATGGTAAATCCATTCTAGCATTCCAATCTCTCTAAGCCTTTGAATCCCCTCATCTACTGTATACCAGGGCAAATCAGGCATCTCAACATCAGACAAACTAGGCCATCGTTTGGTCCATGTTTCAGTCAGCCATCCAAACAAACTATTAGAGCCCTTTCTAACCCCTCAAGCCACAGTGTTGAATCCAGAATTTCTGCTTAGTGGGCCCATATCAATAAATTCAGCCTGATCCAACTTTATATTCCTTCCACCATTATCCCATACCCTTAGTATTCATTCCCCTGATTTCTGTCTATATAAGTTAGAAAAGACATGCAGTTCTTTCAGAGTATAGCATACTTCCCCATGGGGCACACTTTGTATTTAACCTTTGGGGGCTTGTTGTGATTTTAGTCTAGTAATAGGTCTCAAAGACAAGAGGGATGGTGGTGGTGGGTAAGGAGAAGGATTAGAGATGTCTTGCAGGCTACTGACCTCAGGGCATTCCTTTGCATTTTCTTTTGGTGAGACAGGTTTAATCTCTTCAGGCAGGGGTTGGAAGGCAGATTCCTCAGGGCAGACTGGAAGTTGGGCAGTGCATGCTGGAGTTTAGCTGGTACCTGCCTCATGGCTGGGAGGAGGTCCAGACTCCCTGGGGCAGGCCAGAGGATGGGCAGTGCAGGCTTCAGTTTGGCTGGTACCCACCTCAGGGTTGAAAGGCGGTCTGGACTCCCTGGGGCAGGCTGGAGGCTGGATGACACAAGGTTGACAAGGTGTAGTCTCCACAGGGCAGGCCATCGCAGGTTTATCTGGTAAAGTCTCAGCAGAATTCAGGGTTCCAATGTCTCCACCAATATTATCATCATCCCATATGTCTCCATCCCAATCCTCAGGGTTCCCAATCAATGCCTTCACCTTAATTACAGAAACCCTGTGAGGTTGAGATTTTAGTTTCCTCTGTAATTCTGCTACTCATACAATGAGGGTCTGGGTTTGATTCTCAGATATCTCAAGTCTGTAGCTACAGCAGACAAGATTTTCTTTCAAGGCACACACTTTCATATCATTCATGTGGCATTTAAGTTTCACATTTAAAGACTTTAGCTCATCTTTTTCTTTTTTAACTATATCCAGAGTATCTAGGAGGAGCCAGCCAACATCATTATACTTCTCTACAAAATAGTGTTAAGATGTTGAAAACACTCTCACCCAGATCCTTGCTTCATATAAGCATGGAAATAGGAGAATCCAGTGATGTTATTTTGCATATCTCTATTGCCAGCTCAGGCCATGGACTGTTAGCAACCTCTTCATTATTGGAAAGGGAGTCATTAGTACCCTTGAGTCCAATTAGAGTAGAGGGCCAATTACAAAACTCCCAGAACCACCTCAGACATCCCATGTTTAAGACTTTGTTCCTCAAGAACCACCCCACTCCTGGTACCAAGTTGTATTAGTCAGGGTTCTCTTGGGAAACAGAATCAACAGGAGATATCTGTCAGTAATATGAGATTTTATAAGAGTCTTTCATGCGACCATGGGGATGCACACGTCCAGGTTCCGTAGGCAGGCTACAAACCAGGGGCTCCGATGAAAGTCCAATGAAAGGTCCTTGATGAGTTTCTGGGAGAAGTTGGCTGTCCAAAGACTAGCTGGGAAATTCCCTCTGAATGTTGAAATCACTTCTCCTTTTTTTCATTTTAAAGATTTATTTTTTATTTATCACATATCCCCTCCTTTCCTGCTTGTTCTTGCTGTGTTCATTTTTGCGTTCCTCTGTGTCTGCTTGTCTCCCCCAGCTGGGGCGACCCGCAGAGTCAGCTCACCCCACAGCGGCCTGCCTGCTCACGGCAATTTGCCCTGCCCGTGGTGGCTTGTCCTGCCCATGGCGGCTTGCCCTGCCTGCGGCAGCTTGCCTTCTCAAGGTGGTCTGCCCACTCGAGGAGGCCCTGGGAACCGAACTTGGGGCCTCCCATGTGGTAAACCGGCACCCTACCAATTGGGCTACAGCCAGCCCCCTCACTTCTCCTTTTAAGGCAGTCAACTGATTGGATAAAAGCGTCACCCATTGCTGATGCAATCTTCCTGACTGATGCAGATGTAATCAGCCATCCACACAGTAAACTCACTGGTGATCGAAGTCCATAAATGCCCTTGTATTACAATTAGCCCAGTGCTTGCTGGACCCAACACCTGGACACAATTACCTGACACATTAGCCTAAGCATCACACCCTTGAAGAGGTAGGTGGGTGTCCAGCCTAGAGCAGCCTCTGATGCATAATAAACATTCACCTGTGTTTGTTGAATAAACAAATGAGACAAAGAACCAGAAACATATGGAAAGAAAAATGAATAGACTCATATTCCCTTCCAAAATAGAAAATGTACAGTCTGGGTGGCTCAAAAATATTCAGATGAATCAAATCCATTACTTAAATCAGCCAGAATCATTGGATCACTTGAAGGCTGAAAATATCAATAATGCTAGTAGTTGGTCGAGCACCCACACTCATTAACATGCTAATTTTTAGCATGCATGATCTCACTGAGCCATTTCAGCACCTCTCTAGGGCAGCTCATCTCACAGATAATGAACTAAACCCCACATAAGTTAATTGCCCAAGTTAGGCACTGGGGCTGGCTACAAAAATAAATCGAAGTCAGTGGTTGTCAATCATAGCTGCACATAAGAACAACCAGGGAGTTTTTTTGTTTTTTGGTTTTTGGTTTTTGTTTTGAACTACAGATGCTCAAGTCCCTTTCCCACCGGAGACTGAGGTTTGGCAAGTCTGGGGTGAGTCTAGGGCAACTGTAATATTTACAGAATTCGCCAAGTGATTCCGAGGTTCATAAAGGTAGGCGTGAGGGAATCATCTGGAAGCTTTCAAAATATCAATACCTGGGCCCTGCCCCAGACCAATCCAATCAGAAGCTCCAGGGGAGGAGCCTGAGTGTGGGTAGTTCTTAACAATCCATGTTGAAAACCCCTAGAAACCAAAACCTGCTCTTTCATCTACACCATCTTGCCACCTGCTCACCAGCAAGAGCTGTTCTCAGATGATTGAATCATGGCTATTTAGTAAATCCAGTGGTTAGCAGCAGATGGCTGTTATGCTGACCTGGGGGACCCTGGAGGCAGGATCCATGGCTTATTATCTCTGCACCCCCAACACCTAGCCCAGAGCTGGGGAGTTTCCTTATCCTTAAACAATGCCATCTGGGGCAGATGCCCATCCCATGTAGGAGCATTGCTATGAGTGCAGGGCAGCTTCGCAGGAGGGTGGGGCTATTCTCCAGCCCAGACAGCCCCTGTGGGGTCCTGGAACACTGAAGGCCAAGGAATACATATCCTGAGCCAACTCTGCTTCTGCCGACCAGGGAGCCGAGCTTGAAGATGGAGCATGATCTGGTCTCCTGCCAGCACCTGCCCAGCGCACTGAACAGGGTCAGCTCCCTGCCAGATGCCTGGCCCACCACCTGCCAGGAGGCTGCTGGCACACCCTGCACAGTGGAGGCTTAACCTGATGGCCAACAGCCCACCGGGCCCCAGGGCCCCAGACTGGCACAGTGCTCAGGTTTCCCGAATTCTTTGGAAAGATGGGTTCTCTCTCTCCTTCCCCCAGTTCTCTTTGGGAGAGGCCTAGGATGTTTGTGAATGAAGATGGAGAGCTTATGAGTCAGTCGTGCATTCCCCAAGATCATTGCCATGGTCATGAATGAAGAGTTGCTACATGTCCACAGCAGAGGGAGCCCCCAGGGCCTGCTCATTGCCAGGGCAGGTGGGCAGGCCAGCAGGAGCCAGGACTCCCATGTGGCTCCACTGGTGCTTCATGCGATGTCCAAGGTCCCACAAGGGTCAGTACAGCCTTGGATCACCAAGGCCTGGGCTCTTACTCCAGCACTGCTGCTGACCAGGTGTCACCCCGGGCAGGTTCCTTCTCTGTACCTCTGGTTCTTTCTAGATATAAGGGGGATGAGAATACCTATATCACAGCACCACTCTAAGAATTAGAAAGAAGGTGATTGTATCAGTAAAGGCTCTCCAGAGAAACAAAACCAATAGGAAATATATATAAAGAGATTTATTTTAAAGACGGTTCAAGCAATTGTGGCTAGCAAGTCCAAAACTCAGAGAGGAGATGACATTGCAGTCTTGAGGCAGAATTTCTTCTTCTTCAGAAGACCTCAGTTTCTCAAGACCTCCAACAGATTATATAAGACCTATATACATTATCTCCTTTACTTAAAGTCAGCCAATTGTAGATGCTAATCCCATCTACAAAACACCTCTGCTACAAATCTAAGACTGTGTTTGAGCAAACAGTTGGACACCATAACCTAACCAGGTTGACAAATGAAATTAACACAGTTTTAAAAAAAGGGCTAACACATAGTAGGTGCTCAAAGGATAGCTCTTATCATCACCCAGAGGTGCTCTGTGCTCAGTGCTTGCTCAACATATATTTGTGAAATAAATGAATGAATATATAGATAAGTTAGCAAAAAGGAACTTTATAGAGAAGCAGTTATTATATGAAAGAGCAAGTACCCTTAACCCAGTTTATGAGCAGAAGCCAGAATCCAGTATTTCAAGATAACTATAGCTATCATTTACTTAGCAACTACTGTCTGTGAGGCACAAAGTCCTACAACACCTTCTCTGACTTTTCAACAGTCTGCACAGTAGATATCATTATGTCCATTCATCAGATGAAGAAAGCAAGGCTCCGAGATGTTCTTGTCACCTGTCATCTCCTGCTCTGGGCTTATGTGCCCCATAAAACATGGGTTTACAAAGCTTGTCAGGAATGATAGTGCCTAGAACTATCTAAGGGGGCTGGTGATGGTAAATTTCATGTGTCCAAATTGTTTCCTCAAACAATGACCTACTTGTTACTGTAAATGTGTTTCATAGATGAGGTTTGCATCTACCATCAACAAAGAGTAGTGCCCTCAGCAATATGAGTAATCTAATCCAAACTGGAGATCTTAAAAGCTAGAACTGAGGGTTTCAGAGGTCAAAAGAATCTCTGCCTCACTGTCAACACTGGCTCTTGCTAGAATTTCCGGTCAGTCAGCTTCCACTGGGGATTCGGACTATGGGCTTCAACATCACTCTTACTGGACTCTCCAGCTTGCAGCCTGCCCTATGGAGTTTGGACTTTCCAGCCCCCATAGTCACATGATCCTATTCTTTATGATAAAATTCTTAATTTATATTATATATATATGTGTGTGTATGTGTGTGTGTGTGTGTGTGTGTGTATATATATATATATCTCCAGTTGGTTCTATTTTTCTGAAGAACCCTAATTAATACATTTGAACTACCTAAAACTGTTACCTGCTATATAAATGTATTATTCAACAAACAATTATACATTTAATGAATGCTTACTACATGCCCAGTGCATGGCCAGCACTCAAAACACTGACCAATGTAATAAAAGAGTTACAGATAAACTCTTTTATTCACAATCAGAAATATATATGTATTTTTTAACAAGTCAATTTTATTGATAAATATTTATAAAGGATAAATCCATCCATAGTGTACAATCAACAGTAAAGTGTAATCACATATTTGTGCATTCATCCGTTCAATCATTCTTAGAATTTAAACTTTATGCCAGGCACTTTTCTATATGCTGAAAATATAGCAATAAACAAAACAGATCAATTGCCTGTCTTCATGGTATTTGCAGTGTAATGGGAGATGACAGGTAGTAAGGAAATAAGTCTAAAATGTACTGGATTAGTGCTATTTAAAAAGAATGCAGGTTCAGGGGTAGAAAGTGACACATTGGCAGATCTGATTTCAATACAGTTCTGTGTGATGAGCCCTCTGATAAAGCAACATTGAAGCAGAGACTGCAGTACAGTGAAGGAGCAAGCCCGTTGGATGTACCTGGGGGAAATGGTTCCAGAGAGGCCTGGGGAAGTACAGGGGAATTGCCCTGAGGAGACCCAGGAGAGCAGTGGGACCAGAAGGGAGAAAGCCAAGGGCAGGGTAGTAGAAATAGATACGTGGCAGAGGGAACCAGGGCAGGCTGATATGCAGGTCTTTGTAGGCCCAAGTAGGGACTTTAGATTTCTTTTTCAGTGGGATTAGCACCCCTAGAGAGCTCAACCAGAATTATGGCCTAATCTGACTTGAAGTTTATGGAGAAGTCCTCTGGATAATCTTTTGAAAATACATTGTAGGGGCATAGGAGGAACAGCAAAAAGAGAAAGAAGAATTAATAAGCGATTGCCACCATAGATGTATGGGCTCATTTCTGGACTCTCAATTCTCTTCCATTGGTCTGTCTGTCTACCTTCATGCCACACTGTTTTGATTACTATGACTTTGTTGTCAGTTTTGAGATTGGGAAGTGTGATACCTCCAACTTTGTTCTTCTTTTCCACATTGATTAAGATGTTCCCCCTTGTGATTTCATGTGAATTTTAAGATCAGCTTTTCCATTTCAGCTAAAAATCCTGCTGCAATTTTAACAGAGATTACATTGAATCTATAGATCATATTGAATAGTATTGACATCTTAACAATATTAAATCTTCTTATCCATGAACATGGGATGCCTTGCCATTTATTTAGGTCTTCTTTAATTTCTTTCAGTATTGTTTTGTAGTGTTAAGTATACAAGTCTTTTATCTGCTTGGTTAAATTTATTCCTAGATATTTTATTCTTTTAGAAGCTCTTGTAAATGGAATTGCTTTCTTAATTTCCATTTCAGATTGTTTGTTGCTGGTGTATAAAAACATACATGATTTTTATACTTTAATCTTGTACCCTGAAATTTTTGCTGAGTTCATTTATTAACTGTTAGTTTTCTTGTGTGTTATTTGAGATTTTCATGTCATCTCTGAAGAGAAATAGCTCTATTTCTTCCTTTCCAATTTGGATGCCTTCTATTCCTTTTTCTTGCCTAATTTCTCTAGCTAGAACTTCCAATACAATGTTGAATAGAAGTGGACATTCTTGTCTTATTCCTGACCTCAGAAGGAAAGCTTCTAGCCTTTTACCCATTAAGTGTAATATTCGCTGTGGGCTTTTCATATTTGCTCTTTATCATACTGATGAAATTCCCTTCCATTCCTATTTTTCTGAATGTTTTTCTCATGAAAGAATGTTGGATTTGTCAAATGTCTTCTCTGTGTCAATTGACATAATCCAGTGATATGTTCTTTCATTCTATTAATGTGGTATATTACATTGATTGATAATTTGTTGAGCCACCTTTGCATCCTTGGGATAAATCTCACTTGGTCATGGTGTATAATTTTTTAATATGCTGTTGATTTTATTTGCTCGTATTTTGTCGAAGATTTTTCCACTTATATTCATAAGGGAAATTGGTTTGTTAAATGATGAAAGAAAGATCTCTTCAATAAGTGGTACTGGGAAAATTGGATATCCAAATGCAAAGGACAGAAGTTGGACCTCTACTTCACACCATATATGAAAATGAATTCAAAATAGATCAACTGCCTAACCATAAGAGCTAAAAGTATAAAACTTTTAGAAGAAAACATAGGAGGGAACCTTCCTGACCTGGATTTGGCAGTGATTTATTAGATATGACACCAAAACATGAGCAAAAACCAAAATATAGATTAAATGAACGTCATCAAAATTAAAAACTTTTCTGCATCAAAGAACATGATCAAGAAAGTGAAATAGATAGCCTACCTACCCTGTATCTGATAAGAACTTAATATTCAGAATATATAAAGAACTCCCACAACTCAACAACAAAAAGACAAACAACCCAATTAAAATATAGGCAAAGGACTTGAATAGACATATCTCCAAGGAAAATATACAAATGGCCAACAAGCTCATGAAAAGATGCTCAACATCATTAACCATTAGGAAAACGCAATTCAAAACCATAATGAGGTACCACTTCTCACCCACTAGAATTTGGCTACTAAAAAAAAAACATAAAATAACAAGTGTAGATGAAGATTCAGAGAAATAGGATCCCTTGTATACTGTTGCTAGGAATGTAAAATGTGTGTACCTGCTGTGGAAAACAGTTTGGCAGTTCCTCAGAAAGTTAAGTATAGAATCCTCATATGACCAGCAATCTCACTGCTAGGTATATACCCAAAAGAATGGAAAGGAGGTACTCAGAGAGGTATTTGTACACCAGTGTTCAAAGCAGCATTATTATTTACAGTGTCCACAATGCCCGCAACCCGTGACCATCAACAGATGAATGGATAAACAAAATATGGTATATACCTTCAGTGGACAATGGAAAAAGAAGTGAAGTTCTGGTACATACCACAACATAAATGAACCAGACACAAAAGGACAAATATTGTATGATTTCACTTATATCAAATAACTGAGAATATGCAAATTCATAAAGACAGAAAGTAGATAACATGATATGAAGGTTGAGATGTCTGAGGGAAGAATGGGACATTATTGCTCAATGGGTGCAGCGTTTTCTTTAGGGTGGTGAAATTGTTTTGGTAATAGATGGTGGTCATTGTAGTACAACATTGTGAATGTAATTAATACAACTGAATTGCACACTTGAAAGTAGTTAAGACAGAACATTTTGGGTTGTATATTTGTTATTGCAATAAAAACTTTTTTTAAAGAAAGCTATTGTCAAGTGCTGTTCTAATTTAAATGTATTTAATGTATTTAATCTTCATAGAAATACTGTGAAGGCATTACTATTATTATCCTTATTTTATAAGTAAGGAAATTGAGGCACAGTGAGGTTAACTAACTCACTCAGAATCCCATGGCCAGTAAGTGGCCATGCCAGAATTGAAGCCAGACTACCTGGCTGCAGAGCCCATGCCGTTGAATGCTGTGCTACATGGACCCATTTGATATGACCCACTGGGAAGCAGGAGCCGGGAACCCTGTCTTCCTAAAATAGGGAAAGTATAGCCAGTCTTTTAGAAAACTTTGTGTAAATATATAAACCAAAAGAAGTTCATAATTTCTTCGTTTATTTAGCTCTTAAAAACAGTTTGGTAAAGCTCAACTAAGACTATATTAACATTGATTAAACATATGATATCTCACTTTATGCTTATAACATCCCTCTGAAGCAGATCGTATCAGCCTTATTATCCCCATACCCTCATCACTTTACAGATGAAAAAGCTGAGGCTCAGCTAAGGTTGAGTTGTATGTCCAAGGCAGGGGTTCATATCCTAATCATACTCTAAAGACCACTTCTCTCCCACACACATCAAACTTCCTGAGAATGAATGAAGGAAAATACACACTATGTTATCATAGGATTTGGGAAAAATGTTTTGTCTGTGCTAGAGAACTAGATCGGAGGCTTGAGCCAAAATAATAAATTGGAAAGTTTTTGGACTCTATTCTGGGAGCGAGAGTATATAGCACTCTCCAAAACCCCCAGAACTTGGAAAGCCCAATGAAATCAAGGCCACAGATGTCACCAAGCTCTTCCCAGTAATGAAATTGATGGGGAACAAGTGGTGGACACCCCCACTGTTAAGTGAGAGGGCCAGAGAGGCTGGTAAGCATCTCTTGGCAATGGAGCTGTATTTGGGGACAATAACTCAAGTGGTACTTCTGAAGAGGTGGGCCCTGAGCTATCAATTACCACTCAACTGAGAATGCACAAGCTTTTGAAGGCTGTTCCCAGAAAACGTTAGACCCATGTGCTGTGGCAGACAAATATGCCAACAAAGTGCTGGCCGTGGTCAGAAAGGGCAGCCTGGCAACCAAAGACAACCAATGGGCCTTCCCTCCTATAACACCATAGTTCACTTGCATCTGGAATAGCATATGTACTCCTGGTCTGGCCCTAAATTGTAATAGAACAAAGCTACCCAAGGGTAACTTCCCTGAACAGAGAAATCCAAACCTGGTTCTATTATAGTCAGCATGTCCGGAGGTCCTGAAAGGAGCCTGGAATAATGCTAAGAGCTTCTCCTATAATTCAATCTCCTTTTTTAAATTTTTTACTTTGAAATAATTTCAAACTTATAGGAAAGCCACAAAAACAATACAAAAACAATACAGAGAACTTCAAAATACCCTCTACACCAATACCCAGGTTTACCAACATTTGTTATATCATTCTAACCATCATCCATCCACCCATCCATCCATCTATCTATCCATCTAGGTTCATACATCATACTGCTTTAACACTTAATACTTCTATCTGTATTTACTAAGAACAAGGATACATATCTTTCAACCTTACAAAAACTAGGTTGAATATGTTGGGTCTCACTTTGATGTATGCTGAGCCTGAGGCTGAGGGAAGCTAACAATGTCCCCCAGGCCACATAGCTGGTAAGTGGCCAATTCAGTAACTAAGTTGGGGTTCCTGGACGCTTTGTCAAAGTTCAGCTCTTCATCCACACTCCAGTCTGCTCCACAGCTATGTCTACTTGACTGAGTTTCCAGGCTGCTAAAACAAGTGCCATCCAATGGGTGAGTGTAAACCATGAGAATTTATTGGTTCACAATTTTTAGACCAGGAGAAGTTCAAAGTCACAATGACAGCAAGGTGACGCTGTCTCCCCAAAGAATGTTGCACCCTGGGGCTGGCTGCCAATGATCCTTGGTCCTTGGCTTTTCTGTCATGTGGCACTGCACATGGCAATGTCTTCTCCTTTCTCCTCCAAGTTCCATTGACTTCCAGCTTCCAAGGTTTACTCTTTCTTTGTCTGAATTCTATTCTGCTTATAAAGGATTCTAATAATCCAGATTAAAGTTCAACCTGATTCAAAAGCCATACCTGAACTAATAATAACATCTTCCAAAGGTCCCAGTTAGAATGAGTCCACACCCACAGGAATGGATTAAGTCTCCTGGGGTACATACTTCAACCTGCCTCCATGTGCTGTGTACTTCTCACCACTCCCCAGCACAGACTCTCTGGTCCTGCCAGGTTGCCAAAGGACTGCTTCTTTTCCAAACCCTCTCGGCTCCCTTCCACATTGCAGGCTTAGCTTCCCCCATCGCTTAGCACATCTCCAGGAGCCACTCCCATATCAGTCCCTAGCAAGACACCATACCTGGAGCATCCAAGGACCACCATCCATCATGGTCCAGCAGCCAAACCCCGAGCACCAGTTGATCGCAACAACCAGCACAGTAGTTAATAATTTGCTTTCTTACACTCTTCTCCAATTTTCTCACTTCCCCAATTAGGCTATGACATCTCTGAGCCCTGATACCACACCCTATAGCCCTTAGAGACCTCTGTGCCTGCAGGAGTTGAGCACTCCAAGAGCAAGTACAATCTATAAGTGTGTGTGGTTTAGAGTAAGAGTTGGGAATGGGCAAGGAACACATCACAGTCCCATCTCCCTAGACTTACCCACCCCATGAAGCCAGATTGCAAATAAAGCTGACCAGATATGCTTATAAATATTTGTGTCACTCCATGGAAAGCACAACCATCTAGAGAGGGAATCTTTGGACATACAGAATTACAGCATAAATCAGAAAGAACCTTGGACAAGGGTCCAAGATGCCTGCCTTTGAATTCTGGCTCTGATACGCATTAAATATACAAACCAAGATAACCTCTCTATGTCCTATTTTCCTCAACTAGAAAGTGGGGTTAATAAGGTATAATGTTAATACTTATGAAGGTTTATAAAAAGTGTATGGCACATAGTTCATGATCAGCAAATATAATTGTGATGGTTTGAAGCTGTGTGGACCCCAGAAAAGTATGTTTTTAAAGTTAACCCATTCCTATGACTATAGACCCATTGTAGGATAGAACCTTTGTTGAGTAGGATCTCAAGTTAAGATGTGACCCACTTCATTCAAGACAGGTCTTAATGTGCTTCCTGGAACCTTTATAAGAGAATGAGATTCAGACAGAGAGAGAAAGCCATGGGAAGCAAGAACCTGAAAGCAACGAAACATGGAAGAGAAGGAGAGAGCAGCAGATGCCACCATGTGACTTGCCATGTGGCACAGGAGGCCAGGATCACCAGCAACCGTTTGAGGAGAGAGCATCACCTGACGATGTCTTCGTCTGAACATTTTTCTCAGCCTCAAAACCGCCAGCTTGTAAATTATGAATTCCCATCGTTAAAAGTCAGCTCATGTTATGGTATCTGTTTGAGCAGTTTTAGCATACTAGAGCAAACATGTATTGCCATTTCTTGCTCTAGTTTCTCTATGTATGGAAAGCAAAAAGATAGATTTGATTTTTTTTTCATTATCAAAGTTGAAGAAATTATTCGCAAGCTTGACCTGATTTATTCTACTTGACAACTGCTTATTCACACTTAAATTTTTAACCTTGTACAAATGTGTCCTGAGTCAGTCCCCAAAAATGCCTTGTAAAAATAGATGTCTTGTCATATATTATTCCCATCTCATCTGATGGGAGTGGCCAACTGTAATTTGCTAACAGTTCCCACCTCAGAACTCACCAGTGACTGTCATCTCCCACACACACATCCATTGTACAAAATTCCATGTGTAAGCCTTTGGCAACCTGATGGAAAATAAGAAAAATAAAAGCATATTCATTTATTGCTTGACTCTATAAAAACACAAGAATAGTCTGTGAAATATTCAAGGGAGGCTTCCCATTAGCATTGGCCCCACAACTCATTGCCAATGCCAAAGTTGCCATTCAAGGAGGGAGCAGTAATTTATTTCTGAGAACATGTTACAATGGAGATCTAAGAACAAAGTTCCAAAAAGTTTTATCAGGGGGCCAGTTGTAAACCAGCGGATAGGGCACTGGTTCACCACATGGGAGGCCCCGGGTTCGGTTCCCGGGGACCTCTCTGAGCAGGCAGACCACTTTGAGGGGGCAGGCCACCGTGGGTGGGTCAGAGCCACCATGGGCAGGGCAAAAAGCTGCCGTGAGCAGGGCAAGTCACCTGCAAAACAGAGCGGAGCCACCCACAAGCAGGGCAAGCAGCCTGCGTGGTGAGCTGACTGGGCGCATCGCCACAATGGGGGGTGACAGAGCATACATAGAAGAACACAAAAATGAACACACAGCAGGAGCAAGCAGAAAGGGGGAGGATATGTAACAAAAAAAAAAAAAGAAAAAAGCTTTATCAGTGAGAATTGTTACCCAAGGCACTAGTTTTCAGGAAAAAAAATTAATAGAAAACAAAGGCTCAGAGAAAACTAGGTTCAGAAAGATTAAGTAATTTGCTAAAAGGCATACAGTGAACTTTTATCTCCAATGATACTAACTAGATAACTCATAATAATCTTCCCATTAAAGAGAATTTTAAAAGCTGTGCAAAAGACAAAGAGGGAAAAACTTCTTGAAAGCATCGGTCTACTAACAAGCTAGTGAGGTTGTTTCAGGTGACATCCAGTGAAGGCTGGACCCCTGAGAGTTGAGGGCAGTGCTCAAGGTTGTTTCTGCCATGGGATATCTGCTAATTCAGCTGAGGTAGCCAAAAGACTCAGCTGTACATTTGAAGCTTTGTGGGACCAGGGATACAACATTGGCACCAGCACAAAGGCAGACTTATAGACCAATGGAATCAAACTGAGAGTTCACAAACTCCCACATCTACAGTCAAGTGATTTTTGACAACAGTACCAAGTCCACTCAATGGGAAACAAGAGTCTTTTGAACAATGGTGCTGGTGAAAAAGAATGAAGGTGAGGAAGCAGATGTGGCTCAAGCAATTGGGCACCCGTCTCCCACATGAGAGATCCTGGGTTTGTTTCCCAGTGCCTCCTAAAGAGGATGAACAAAACAGTGAGCAGGCACTATGGGCTAGCACGGCAAGCTGATGCAACGAGATGACACAACTAGGACACAAAACAAGAGACAAAAAGGCAGGGATTGGATGTGGTTCAAGTGAGTGGGTGCCTTCCTCCCACAGTGGAGGTTCTGGGTTTGGTTCCCAGTGCTTCCTAAAAGAAAACAAGCAGACACAGAGAGCACACAATGAACAGACAGAGAGCAGACAGTGAATGCAAACAACGAGGGGGGAGGGGAGAAATAAATAAATAAATCTTTTTAAAAATTTTAAGATTACCTCACATCAAAAGCATAAGCAACAGAAGAAAAATTAGATAAATGGGACTTTCTCAAAATTTAAAACTTTTGTGCACCAAAGGACTGCATCGTGAAAGTAAAAAGACAACCTACAGAATAGGAGAAAATATTTGGAAAACACGTATCTGATAAGGGTTTAATATCCAGAATATATAAAGAAATCTTACAATTAAACAGCAAGTTCTGCCTTCCATTCAACTCCAAAACTCAATTTTGCTAAGTTCTCTGCCACTTTAAAACAAGGATCGCCTTTCCTCCAGTTTCCAATAACACATTCATGATTTTCTTCTAAGGCTTCATCAGAAGTATCTTCAGCATCCATATTTCTACCAACAGTATCTTCAAAGTAATCTAGGTTTTTTTTTCCCTATCAAGCACCTCACAATTCTTCCAGCCTTTACCCATTACCGAATTCCAAAACCATTTCCACATTTTTGGTATTTGCATAGCAGCACTCCACTTTTCTGATGTCAAAATCTGATTTAGTTTCCTAGGCTGCTCCAAGAAAATACCATGAAACTGCTCAGCTTAAACAATGAGAATGTGTTAACTTACAGTTTTGAGGCCGGGAAAATGTCCAAATCAAGGCATCATCAAGGCAATGTTTTCTTCCCGAAGGCCAGCTGCTAATGACCCTGGGCTCCTCTGCCACGTGGCAAGGCACATGGTGGTGTCTTCCGGGTCCTCCCTTCTCTTCTGGGTTTCACTGATTTCAGCTTTTTGCTTCTGTGGCTATCTCCCTCTCTTTCTCTCTCTGCATCCATTCTCTTTATAAAGGATACCAGTAACAGGATTAAGACCCATCCTGAAAGAGGTGGGCCACATCTTAACTAAAGTAGCCTCATCAGAAGGTCCTATTTACAATGGGTTCACACCCACAGAAATAATTTAAGAACATGTTTTCTGGGGTACTTACAGCTTCAAACCACCACAAACTCCTTCCAGCTCCTCTGAATTAGGTGCAAAGGCCACATTTTTTGTTACACTACCTCAATTTTAATGGAATCCTGGTTACTGTGGAGAAGGTTTTAATTATACGTCAGCCAGTATAAAAATACACTTCCTTGGGCTAAGCTTGGAGAATGGCATCACTGGCTCCCATGATACCAGTAACATTTATAAAATCTCCTAAGACTATACAAACCAGAGCAGACACTCTCTTCTCTATAATATTCATTCATTCAACAGAGAATTATTAAACCTCTATCATGTGGCAGGCACTATTTCGGTATAATGACTTCAGCAAGGAACTAGAAAGACATGATTCTGCAGTCATGGAGCTTGAAGTCTCATAGGAAAGACAGCCAATTAAAAAAAAAACACAAATAAATATACAGAATAATATTAGAGGTCACATTCCTAACAGGCAATATGAGAGTGACTTGGAGCAGGGAGGCTGGGGAAGATGAGTTGAGAAGAGGCTTAGCTATTCCAAATAAGTGATATTGGAAAGACAAGACAATGTTAGCCAGGAGAAGACACACAGCAGCACTGTCCAATAGAACTTTCTGGGAGGATAAAAATGTTCTACATCTGTGCTGTCCAATACACTATCTACATGTGATGAGTGAGAAATTGAAACATGGTTAGTACAAGTGAGGAACTGAATTCTTCATTTATTTAACTTAAACCAATGTAAATTTAAATACCTGCATGTTGTACATGGCTTCCAGATATAGAAGGACAGCATTCTATAAGGAGAGAGCAAGTGCAAAAACACCTGGGGTGGGAGCTAGTCTGGCGTGGTTGAGAAAGAAGTCTAGTGTAGCTACAGCCTGGAAAATAAGTTGGAGAGAGACTGGCAACAGGGGTATATTGAGGGTCTTATGCCCTCTGAGAAGTTGGGTTTTATTGTAAGTAGAATGGGAAGCTAGTGGAAGAGTTTAAATGGGAGAATAACATGACCTGATTACCTAAGACAGGAGTTGGCAAACTTTTTTATAAAAGTCCAGATTGTAAATGTTTTAGGCTTTGCAGGTCACACTGTCTCTCCTGCAACTACTCAACTCTGCGGTTGTAGAATAAAATCCATAGACAAAATGTAAACAAGTGAGCACTACTACATCCCAATAAACTTTTATTTACAAAACCAGGCAGCTCGTGGGCTGTAGTTTGCCAACACCTGACCTAAAACCCTATGTCAAACATTGCTTGTTGCCTACTACAGATCCTTTCTTGCCTTCATCCTTAATAAAAGAATCCCAAATTTGTTCAGGGTAGTGATATGCTTAATTAAAATTGTTCACCTATCCCAGATCCCTTTGAAACTGGGGTTGACCATGAGACCCAGTTATGGTATATGGCTATCTCTGGGTAGGACTTGTAGAGGAGCTCTTTAAGATGGCATGTCGGAACCTCAAGATGGGGCAGCCATATCACATACATGTGTCAACATGAATAAGGATGTAGGGTACATGCTAAGGATATCAGAGAACAATATAGAAAATGCCTGTACCTCTGGGGCATCATTTAGCAGCTGTATTAGTCAGCCATAGGGGTACCTTTGGAAATATACCAATAATTGATTGGTCTTTATAAAGGGTATTTTTTTAGGGTAGAAGCTTACAGTTAGCAGGCCACAAAGCATAAGTTTCTTCCCTCACCAAAGTCCAGGTGTTGGAGCAAGACAGCTCCCAACATCTGCCAGGGCTCAGGCCTTTGGGTTCCTCTCCTGCCGGGGCTGTGTTTCTCTCCGGGCTTAGCGCTTCCTCCACAAGGTCAACTGTAGCCTATCAGGCAAACAGCCCTCTCCAACATCAGAACTGCTTCTCAAAAATCTGCTTCTCAAATCTGCTCCCTCTGTCTTTTGCCTTGCCTTTTGTACTTGAGACCACACCCACTGAGGGGCAGGGATCAACGCCCTGCCGACGTGGCACAGTTAATGCCCTAATCATAACCTAATCATGCCCCGATTAACAGATCAGTTTACAAGCATGATTCAATTTATATTTTTGGAATTCATAATTACATAAAACTGTCAAACCATACCAGCCCTGGGCTGCCTTCCTCCATACACAGGCTTTCCTGACATAGTGCATACCTCCCAACAGATTGCACTCCTAACTGATACACACAGATCCTCAAGAGACCATGGCTGCCAAGTTGATGGGGACAGATGACTGTCATTGATAAAAGATCATCTATCATGCTCTACTGCTATGTAACAAAGTCTCTAGCAACGCAACATGAGCATTTACTTCTGATGCACTTGTGGGCCAGCTGCAGTGATTCTGCTGACCTTAGGTAGGCTCATGTTGGGTCCAGATCTGCTATACATGACTGTCATTTCCCTTAGACTGGCCAGGTAGCCAGGATATGCTCTTCTCAAGGTTATGGCAGAGGAGGGTTAAGGCAAGGAGAAACATGCCAGGCCTCTTAAGGCCTGGGCTTGGAACTGGCATGCAGCCATCTCTATCCACATTCCATTGGCCAAAGTAAGTCATATGATTGAGTCCAATGTCAAGGACCAGAAAAGAACACACCACATTTAGTGGGAGGAAACACAAATTGCCTGGCAAAGGGCTTGGATAAAGTGAGGGGTGAAGAATCAGAGCCAATAATTTAATCTGGCACAGATAGAGAATATGAAGAAGGAAGAGCCAATAGTTTTCAATAACTTGTGTTAAGTGAAAAGTGTTACCAAATTATATATACAGTGTGGTCTCAGCTACTGTGTGTGTGCTTGTGTGTGTTTGTGTGTATGGAACCAACTTAAGATTTTAAAGGAAAGCAAAAAAATTGGATGAGCAGGAAGGAGAGGGATATTGGAGATTGGTTGAGATATGTGAACCTAAGTATCAGTGCAGAATGAACCTGGCACACAAAGGACAATGGCACAAACAACTGAAGAGTATAGAGAGCCAATGGATCAAAACAGGTGCCCTGGAAGGAAGGGCAGGGTTAGGACCCAGCCAGATGTGGTTTAAATCCTACCAGCTAGGCCACCTAGGATAACTTCTTAATTGCTGAGCCTCATTTATTCATTCTTTCCTTCAGCAAATATTTATTAAGCATTTGCTATGAGTAAAAATAAGCCTTGGAGCACCTGAGTCAGTAAACATGTCTCAGCTTCCCCACCAATCAAAATGAGGACCATAAGACCTACCTTGCAGGGTCATTGTGAGAATTTGGGTAAATTGCCTCCCATGTGAGCCATCATACATGCTTGAGAAATGGTAGCAGGTCCTACAAGTTGGACTAACAAATTGGGGTCCAGTATAAGAATTCATGGAGGAGGTAGTTAGGGTGGATTTCTACAACTTAGACAGAAATGA